>CAUYQG010134729.1:0-11612 GCA_963574415.1 Tarsius wallacei | reverse complement strand
TTCTATTTCCCTTTGCACATATGGTCACCCCAGCAGAGGCAATGAAGTTACATTTCATTGAACTGATGTGGCTCATATGTGCCCTCCCTGCTAGGTTGTTACTCCTTGATTGCAAAGATTATGTTTTCAGTTTTTTTTTTTATTCATGGAGACTTGCACGGTAATTAGCTCAAAGAAAACTCTGTAAGCGGTGCTTATGTTTTTGTAATTAGATGATAGAAGGTGGTTGATGATTACACTACATTCTATTTTTTTATTATTCGTTTTTTTAAAAAAAAGTACTGAGTACCTGCTCTGTACCTCTACTGTGAGAGTCCCACTCATTCTCAGAAAACCCCTGCAAGGCAGGCATTGTTTCTCTTATCGTCAAGATTTGGAAATTGAGGTTTAAAAGAGGTTAATTAACTTTCCCCAACCCCCATCTCCCCAGCCTTCTTCTAGTGAGTGGAGTCATTAAACACAGTTCTGGCCAATGGCATGAAATTGCACGTCTGCTGGTGGGGACTCCAGGACAATTTTTGCTTTCCTGACTAAAAGGGGGCCATTTCACTTGGAGAATCCTGTTTTACTTTAATATTACCATTGCTTTCCCCCTTGTTTTCTTTTTAGAACCTGGAAGCAAGCCCGGAGCTTAGTTATGTGAGGAAAATTAATTTCTACCTTAGTCCAGCAGGCATCTTGTAACCACAAGGCTACCAGCTTGAAGATGAAAGTCAAGTACACTCAGGAGGGAGGAGCTTTTAGACTGAGGAGTCTGGAGTCTTGATGATATCTTGAGCAGTCCTGGGTTTCCTTCCTGGACTCTTAGTTATGTGAGGAAAATTAACTTCTACCTTAGTCCAGTTTTTAAAAATATCAATACCTAACTAAAATTTCTACTAAGTGGTGGAGCTGAGATTCAAACCTTTGTCTCCCTGACTCCAAATCTCATATGATTTCACCTTGCCATGCTCCTTTTTCATATCACATAGTTTCTCACTCAAGTTTATCCAGTGTGGAAAAAAAGAAAAAGACCAAATGCCACCGAAAAGAGGCAGTCATATTCTAGGGTTAAGCGATAAGCTGTGCCCTGTCTGCTCCCATTTTTCCAAGTGTAGAATGAAGCTTGTAGTGGTGGAATGATCAGAGAAGGCTTCCTGGATGGGGCAGGCTGCATGCTAAGCCTCAATGAGTGAGTAGAATTTGGATGCTCAGAGAGGAGATGGCACAAGGTGCCACCAAAAAGCGAAGAAAAGACACTAGCATCATTGGCAGAGGAGAAGCAGGAGAGCATTTGTTCTCTCAATCTTCTTTTAGGCTTACAATGTGTTCAGCTGAAAAACCATTGGACTCCTTTTCTTGCTCTTTGGCAAAGAGTTGAAAAAGCATCGCATCATAATTTACAAAGGTCAGAAAGTTGGAAGATGGACGTCACATGTCCTCTGGCAACAAAAAGCACCGTTGATGTAAAACAGGCAGTGGAGTCCACCTGAGACGGGTAGGTCACAGTAGGCTGCTGTTTGCATTCTCATGGATTTCTCAGATGTGCTTGGTGGAAGGGCCTCCATCCTTATGCCAAGGTGCTGTCAGGAAGGCCCGCACCAGACCTAGTCATCAGACAAATGTTTTGACAAGCACTGGGAGTAAGTACTGATATGTTGGGTCACTTGGAAGGCTTTTAAAAATAATTACCCTAAACGTATCTCGTGTCTGGAGAGACGTGGTGTCCAACAGACTCTTGGCTTTTCTATTTCCCCTTCAAAAACACACATTTTTTTCTGGGGGTGCACTTGAAAGGATAGGGAACACTCTCCACCTTCTTATCCATCACCCAAATCATTTTTCTTTCCAGCACAGATAAGAACTAGGTATAGTACCACTTTCTGTAGATGACCTTGTCCAAAAGACCTGCCAAAATCAAGTGCATTTAAGATCTTGCCTCAAAACTTTTCATACGTTATGTGTACTTTTATGTCGAAATGTTTAGATAATACTTGAAAAAATGTATAAATGGGTCACCCACATCTTGCGGAACAAACAAGTTCAGCTATAAGCAGCCCCACGGATGGTGTTTGGAACTAATTTTCCTGTAGTAAAGTTTGTCTTGATACAAACGTTATTTGGGTTCTCTCTAAATTGTTTGTATTTGATAATTCCATGAGCCACATAAAAACAGCAGAGTAAGAGCTTGATGTTTAAACTCAGCTGTTGTTGACTATTAAAATGAAAACGAGCCAGAAAACTAGGAGGATGAGCTTGCATTGGACAACAAGAGCATCTGGGAAGAAGCAGCCTGAAGGAAGAGCCCGGTACATAAGCTCGGTTGAGTGATGAAGTCTTGGACGTGGAAGGGGAAGGGCAGTCTAGGCACATCCTGATGTGCTCATTCTGTGTGCGTTGCCAAGCCCAGACTTCATGAATTCGGGTTTGCCTCTTGTGTAGCCAAGAGGTATTCAAATGATTTTTCTTGCGATGGAAAGAATGGCTTCACCCAAGCCCGTGTTTCCACTCTACTGTGACAGTCCCTCATGTAGCTTTTGTAGCTTCATAGATGAGTCTTCAGAGCAGCAGCAGCAATGACTGTGCTTGGGGATCCATGGCAGAAATAGCCAGGGTGCTCATTAGAGCTTCTGGCACTGAGTGCACCAAGGAGTCGCCGGGGGTATTGCAAAGACCCTAGCAAGCCCAGTGGAAGCACATGGAGGGTGTCTCTAACTAGTAGAAAGACTTTTTGAGCATGCTGAGGACCCCAGTAAACAAAAATGGCACAACCTTGAGAGGGACAGATGGCTTACGTTAACATGACCCCCTTAATAGATGGGGTGACAGTGGCTGGAACACTAGAAATTAAATTGGACTCATTTGCACAGGTAGGCAGTGGTTGTCTTGGCAGACACACAACACCCAGGAAAAGCACTGCTAAAAACACAATGACATAAATAATGAACTACCTATACACAGAGCCTTGGATGTTTTCCACTTCTCTACCCTCCTGCACGCCCCAGGCTGGTCATATGGGATCGCAATTAAGTTTGTGAGCTCATCCTAGAAAAAATGCTCCATACCTCATCGCTGAATATCACCATGGTCACCTTCAAAGTACTCCCTTTGGGAAGCTATGCACCAGCACCGGCACCATTTCCACCCGTCAAAAAGTTTGGAACTCTTTCTCTGGAATGGCCATCAGAGGTGCTGTCATATTACCCTTGATGTCCTGAATGTCATCTAATGTCTTCCTTTCAATATTTCCTTTGCCTTTGGGTAGAGAAAAAAATCATTGAGGGCCAGATCAGGTGAGTAGGGAGGGTGCTCCAACACAGTTATTTTTACAATCTTGTCAATGTAAGTGCACGGTGGCAAGTTCGTGATCTTAATTGTCAGTCCTCAACAAACAACGATGGCGGCTCTGATGGCCATTCCGGAAAAAGAGTTCCAAAATTGCTTTGACGGGTGGACTAAATGCTGGCATCGGTGCATAGCTTCCCAAGAGGAGCATTTCGAAGGTAACTGTAGTGATATTCAGCAGTGAGGCATGGAGGACTTTTTCTAGGATGGGTTTGCGAACTTAGTTGTCAGACCTCATGAAGCATGCTACAACTCACTGTCTTAGTCCTTGTCTGGATGTCTTCTGAGGTTACTTTATCACCTATTCCTGACACTTGTGGTAGTTAATCAAGTGGCCTCCATTGCCACCTACACCCAAGTAGCTCAATGCTCTCTCTCCATGGCTTTTAGCCACCTGTGAGATAAGGTGGAGATGGGGCTTGGCAAACCCAGCACGCTCCTACCCAGTCTCTGTGTTTGAGTCAGCATTAAATCTCGGGATAAATAATAGATAAACTAGAATCAATTGAGATGAATATTGATCATATATCAGTTGGCATACGCAGTGTCATAAGACAAAGGACCCTTGGCCCTGGACGCTTGACTCAGTCCCCTTAGAAAATGCAGAAATCAATTCCTCAGACTCAGAAGTGCAGAGGGGAATGCAGAACGTGCTGACTGGGGGACCTGTTTTCACCTTTCTCTCTGCCTCCACCCCTCAGACATCAGGCTCAAAAGAAGCCCGTCTTGCACTATTTGTCTGGTGATTGTCCGGAAGTCTGCCCAGAGTTCATGCAGTACTGAGCATGGTTTTCCACCCATGAAGGCTTGGATGTAAATGATCCACAGTTGTAGCCCACCAGTAGATGAATGCACTGACACTGGTTCACCCGTGATCTTTGTGCGTCACTGGACAAAGGTTTGGAGCCCAGACTTCTTCCTTCTAGTTTACAGCAAGGCTCCTTTTTTCCTAGATTCTCTTGCCACCTGGGTCCTCCCAATTTTAGATGCTGTTGATAGCTTTCTCATGTTCTCTGTGGACCACATCATTTGAACCTGCATTTTTCTCCGCGCAGACGGTCTCCTGCTGGGAAACTGCGAACACTTCAGTTGTGACAGAGACTTCTATCATGAAAGGCCATCAGTTTGGTGGAAAAGGAATTTGGGAAGGCGGTGCCTAACATCATGCCTCTTTGATCCATCTCTCCCCTTCCTGTCTTCTCGGAGAATTTTTTTCTTTTTAGAACTGTTTTCCCTCACATTCAAGTTATTTTTCTGACCCCTTCATGGAATGAAAACCCCTTGGAAATCAGGGACTGGCTCATTTTCCAGACATCACAGGCTCTGTGTTCAAATCTCGCTTGTGCCAAATACTGGCTGCATGAACTTGAACATGTATGTTTCATCATATGCAAAAATAGGGCTAATAAATTACCTCTTACTGGGATACGAGGATCATGCATGATCACGTATGTGAGAATCCACTGTTAAGCATAGAGCACTTTACAAATGGAAGGATTTGATATTGTCATAATTGTTATTTTCATGTATCACTCACATGGCCTAGCATTGGGACTTCCATCTCAATAAGTGCTCAGTACGTGAGCTGAGATAAAGAATACACAACAGGTACATGCAGATTTGATTTCAGTGTTGTAGATGTCGACGGCAGTAATTCTGTCACAATATGAAGGGGCAACCACCCCCAAAAAATGGAATTATTTTTTGGAAGGCAGGCCCCTTGTACAGGTTTCCCCTGCTGGGTAAATGTTCTAGGAATCCATCAGCATCAGTGTACCAGCTAGCATTGTTGTGAGAGGCTGCGTTTGGCTTCAGCAGTTTTTTTTTTTTGGAGATTCTGTCCATGTGGTTGCTCATTTCATGATGGCTGAGTTATGAGCGCACCTGCCCATCCCATACTGAGTGTTCAGCAGTTTGGGACCAAAAATGGCATGACCCCCATGCCCCACCCTCCCTATTCACTCAATCTCACCACGAGTGATTTTTCTTTTGTTTCCTTGGATGAAAAAAGTCTTCAAAAAGAAACATTTTGCTGATGTGGAAGAGAAGAGACAAAAAATGGCAGAAGCACTAAAAGGCATCAAAATGGATGAGTTCAAAAGCTGTTTTGAGCCCTGGAAAAAGGATCTTGATAGGTGTATTGCATCAAACAGAGAGTGCTTTGAAAGTGACAAGCTTAAACATGTAAGAATAAGTACACAACTTTTTATGAATAAATTCCAGGTCTTTTTGGGTCCCCCTTCATACTCACAGCCCTGTTCTTGCAGACAAATGAGAATATAGCCCATGAGACCTCGGACCCTCTGTCATGCTTCCATGTCCTCTGCCTCCTCCAACCTCTACTCACAGCAGCAGAAGCGTGGGTGACAGTGTCAGGAAGCTGGAGATAAATCTTGCTCCACACCATGTGTTGGGCGTTCAGTCTGATGGCATATTTCTACCCATCTAAATCCAGATTTGTTTTGCAGATTTGTTCTTGGGCTCCGGTGTTGCCCTTGGAGACTAGTGGTTTAGCCTGGCAAGAAGAATACGACTTTCAGAATTCAAATCCTGGCTCTGCTATATGCTAGCTGTGAAATTTCAAGCACATTTTTTTCTCTTTTCCAAGCCTCAGTTTTCTCATCTATAAAACAGAGATAAAGATAGCCTATGTCAGAGGCTTCTAGGGGAATGGGGATAATATATATATAAGAAGCCTAACACAATTCCTGGCAGGTTGTTAGCACTCAGTAAATAGTAGTCATTTTTTTCATGTAGACTTGAATTTATTGCATTACATGGTCCCACACTCGTTTTCTTTTGTTTATCTTACCCCATTTATCTGTATTCACTGGTTTTCACTGAGGATTCTGTATGATTCCGTCTTGTTTGCTTTCTCTATTTTCACCTGACTTTACAGATTTAGCAGAGTGGTTTGCCCTGTAACCTCAGTTCTCTGATGCATATGGGAAATGTCATCGATTTTCAATTTATTCAGCTTTTTTCTTGTTGGGAGGACGGAAGTGATGACTTCTGAGTTCTTTTCTTTTAAAAAAATACATTGTCGAGTTATCCTTGGCTTGATGTGCAAACTTGATGTATACAACTCGATGAGTTTGGAGATAAGCATATGCACATGACCACAATCAATGCCTAAACCTCTCTACCACCTCCAAAAGCTTCCTCTCACTCTCTTTTTGGATTTTTTTTTTTTGTGGTAAGATCTGCCCTCTTAGCAAAATCTTAAGTGTACGATAGACTATTACTAAGTGTTGGTACTACGCTATACATTCGATTTCCAGGACTTAATCATTTTGCACAACTGAAACGTTGCACCCTCTGGCCAACACCTCCCTGTTTCCTCCTCTTCCTGTCTCCTGGTAACCAGCCTTCTACTCTCTGACTATTTTAGATTCCCCAGATAAGTGGGATCATGTGGTATATTTGTTCTTTTGTGTCTGGCTTATTTTACTTAGCATAATGTTTTCCAGTTTTATCCATGTTGTTAAAAAGGTAGCGTTGCCTTCTTTTTTTTATGGCCAATGTTCCATTGTATGTAGACGCTACATTTTATTTATCCATTGGTATTCATATGTACATTGATCATGTACCTAGGTGCACATGATCAATGTACATATGAATTAGGCTGATTTCATGTGTTGGCTATTGTGAACAATGCTGCGATGAACATGGGAGGGCAGATATCTCTTTGAGATCTTGATTTCAATTCCTTTGGAAGTGGGATGTCTGGATCCTATGGTAGTTCTATTTTTAACACTTTGGGAAAGCTCCATAGTGTTTTCCATAGTGGCTGTACCAAGTTACATTCCCAACAGTGCATAAGAGTACCCTTTTCTCCCACATCCCTGCCGACATTTGTCTTCTTTTTTTTAAATAACAGCCATACAGACGTGAGGTTAATATCTTCTTGTGGTTTGGATTTGCATTTCCCTGATAATTAATGATGTTGAGCATCTTTTCATATACCTGTTGGTCATTTGTATGTTTTCTTTGGAGAAATGTCTACTCAGATTCTTTGCCCGTTTAAAAAAAATCAGTTTATTTTTGCTATACAGTCGTTTACATTTCTTATCGATTTTGGATATTAACTCTTTTTTTTTTTTTTTTTTTGAGTTGGCGTCTCACTCCGTTGCCCAGACTGGAGTGCAGTGGCCGCTTCCGGCCACCGCAGCCTCGACCTGCTGGGCTCCGGTGATCCTTCCACCTCAGCCTTCCGAGTAGCCAGAACTACAGGCGTGCGCTACCACGCCCGGCTAATTTTTTTGATTTATTGTAGGGATGAGGTTTCGCCTGCCCAGGCGGGTCTCGAACCCGCAGCCTCAGGCAATCCACTCACCTCAGCCTCCCAAGGCGCGGGATGACAGGCTGAGCCACCGAGCCCGGCTGGATATTAACTCTTTATCAAGTACATGGTTTACAAAATTTTCTCCAATTTCATAGGTTGTCTCTTCTCTCTGTTGATGTTTTCCTTTTCTTCTTAAGCTTTCTAGCTTAATGTAATCCCATTTGCCGGTGTCATGTCCAAAAAAATCGTTGCCAAGGCCAATGTCAAGAAGCTTCTTCTTTATGTTTTATTCTAGAAGTGTTATAGTTACAGGCCTTATGATTAAGTCTTTATTTCATTTTGAGTTGATTTTGTGTATGGCGTAAGATAAGGTTATAAATACATTTTTTTACATGCAGATATCCAGTTATCCTACATCATTTATTAAAGAAAGGGATCATCAGTAGTGGGACACTGACAAGGGAGAGAGGGAAGGGAAGGCACATAACATCAGTAAGGTTGCCTGATCCTTATCTAGGTGAAGTGAAGTCCAATGGGAGACCCAAACTTCACCTGTACAGAGACCACTTATGGACCCAACCCAGACTTGTAATCCACATCTTTAACATAAAAGAAAAAAAGAAAAAAAGAGACTATCCTTTCTCTACTGTATATCCTTGTCATCCTTTCAGAAGATGAGTTGACCACATACGTGTGAGTTTATCTCTGGGCTTTCTATTCGATTCCCTTGGTCTGTATGTTCCTATGCCAGTACCATAGAGTCTTGATTACTGGGGCTTTGTAATATACTTTGAAATCAGGAAGTGTGATGCCTCCAGATTTGCTCTTCTTGCTCAAAATTGCTTTGGCTCTTTGGGGTCTTGGGTAGTGCCATACTATCTTTGTAAAAAAAAAAAAATGCTATTGGAATTTAGAGTGGGATTGCATTAAATCTATAGATGACTTTGAGTAGTGTGGACATTTTAACATTAATCTGACCAACCGTGAACAAGGGATGGCTTTTCATTTATTTTTGTCTGTTAATTTCTTTCATCAAAGTTTTATAGTTTGAGTGTAAAGTCTCTCATCTATTTGATTACGTTTTTTGCAAAATATTTTATCTTTTGTATACTATTGTTAATAGGATTATTTTCTTGATTTCCTTTTCAGATAGTTTGTTACTAGCATATAAAAGCTCTACCGATTTTTATATGTTGATGTTGTATCTCATAACCTTAATAAATTCATTGATCAGTTCTAACTTTGTGTGTGTGTGTGTGTCTGTGTGTGTATAGAGTTTTTAGAATTTTGTACATATAATGGTATACCATCTGGAAACAGAGATACTTTTATTGTTTCTCATCCAATTTGGATGCCTTCTATTTTTTCCTTATTTGCTCTAGCTAGGACATAGAATACTATGTTGAATAGAAGTGGCAAGACTGGACATCTTTGTACCAGATCTTAGAGAAAGATACTTCAACTTTTCATCATTGAGTATGGTGTTAGCTATGGGTTATGATGTATGGGCTTTATTATGTTGAGATACATTACTTCTGCACTTAATTTGTTGAGAGTTTTTAGTATCAAATGATGTTAAATTTTGTTAAATGCTTTATCTGTATCCATAGAGATGATCATGTGCTTCTTAATTCTTCTTTTTGTTAGTGTGGTATATCACTTTTTAATTTTAGACTTATGGGGTACACGTGAGGATTTGCTATATAAACAAATTGTGTGCAGATGAGGTTTGGGCTTCTACCATTCCTTTCTCCCCCTGGTAGTGGACATGGTACCCATGGGTGACTGTGTGCCCCATTCTCTCTCCTTTCTTCCCCCCATTAATGATGCCCAGTGTGAGTTGTTCCCGTCTTTGTGTTCATATGCACAGTGTTTAGGGCCTACTTTTGCGTAAGTACATGTGGTATTCAGTTTGTTGTTTCTCTGATATTCACTTTGAATGACTGTCTTCAGCTGTACCTATATTGCTGCAAAAAAGCATGCTTTTGTTCTTCTTTATGATTGTGTAATATTCTGTTACATATATATGCCACATATTCTTTATCCATTCCACTCTCAGTGGGCATCTGGGCTGGTTCTATGTTTTTGCTACTGTGAATAGTGCTACACCAAACATACACACACAGGGGTCTTTTTGGTAGAGTGATTTATGTTCTTCTGGGTATATTCCCAGAACTGGGATTGCTGGGTCATATGGTAGCTCAATTTTTAGTTGCATGTTTCTAGGAATTGATCTATTTCTTCTAGTTTGTCCAGGACCATTGATTCTGACTTTTGATGCAAATTAGGGCTGCTATTACATAGCTGGGTTCTCATGCTATGCTCTTGTCTATCGATGCAAGTTGTTGACAAGACACTGTCCTTTCTATGAACAGGACTTCTCAGGTCTTACAGTCCTTTAGAATAAAGTATGAATGCCACTTTGTTTTGAAAAGCAAAAGGAGGGTATTAAAGGAAGGTTGACCAGGCAGAAGGTACTGATGAAGTTATGCCATTGTGCACTTTTGTTGGTGGCGGACTCAGTAAGAGCATTCTAGATAAAGTAGATATGGATGACGATCAAGGTGGCCTTTGATCTTGAGCAGATTTTATTACCAAAGTTTTTTTTTTATTCATTCATCAAATACTCAGTGGTACCTTGGGCTAAATGTTAGAGAAATAAAGATGATCAATTGATAGTTTCTGTTGTTGAGGAGCTCAGGAGTTGGAAAGAAAGACAAACCTGAGATGGAAATCTCACAGTATAGGATTTGATTATTACAGGCGATTATACATATAAAAGTCAAAAACCGTGGGAGCTCAAGGGAAAGCAGCGGACACTTAAAATGGTATAAATGGCTCATCTCATGGAGTAACTCGTTAATTAAACAAGTCCTCCCCATGGTGCCAGGCTTTCTGCTAAGCAGTGGCATGCTGGCATGAAGATAAATTAGACAACTTCCTATCTTTGAGGAGCCCCAAGGAAGTCATGGAGAAGACGCGTTAATAAATAGAGATCTATGCAAAATACTGGGGAGGTGGAGGAGTGACTAACGCTGCCTGGGAAATGGAGACTTGAAGGGTAAATAGAATTTCTCCTTTGGCTTAATTGAATCACATTGGATTCAGTCATCGATAAAAGGTCCCAAACACCAAATATTCACTAATGATGAGTCAATTTTACTGCTCTGTGAATTTGAAATCTTTTGCTGAAATGATCATGAGTAGACTGCAGAAACCGTTGCAGGTAAAAATTCAAAAGAAATCTACACCAAATTTCTAAAACTATTATATTTTAGATGCGTGAGAAAGATCATCGCGGCAGTGGTAAAATATCCTTACCAGAGAAAAGGCAGTGTTTATAATTCAAAGCAATAATATCAGTGTGAGTGGATATATATTTTTTCCCAATGCATGCATTTTTGTTGCTCTTGTGGCCTTTTTTCTGTGACTCTTTGACAGGACGCATAGTAATGCTTTTTCTGTGTAATGCTTTTTATGATTTATCTATGCAGTTAGAACAGAAAACTTAGTTTAAACTCTTTAGAGAAAAGACTTAGCACAAGTGAAAATTATTTGGGGTAATCAAATAGTTAATATTTATTATCATGTATTCATTGATTCAGAAATGCATATTGAGAATCTGCTATATTTGTATACGTACTAGATACTGAAAGAATTTCAAAAGAGCTGAATTTATTCATATGTTGACTCATTCATTCACAAGATGACTTATATAGATCTACTGAGAGAGAGTTATAGTTCTGGAAGCCAGTGTCTAGGGTGTGAGGACTGGCTACAGAGAAATGTATGGAGGAATCTGGTCTTCACTGGAGGATTTTAAAATCCAGAGAAGAAAGATGAAACTCAGCATAAAGATTTAGATAAGCCGGGCTCGGTGGCTCAGCCTGTAATCCCGCGCCTTTGGGAGGCTGAGGTGAGTGGATTGCCTGAGCCCGCGGGTTCGAGACCCGCCTGGGCAAGCAAGACCTCATCTCTACAATAAATCAAAAAATTAGCCGGG
>CAUYQG010134726.1:0-16519 GCA_963574415.1 Tarsius wallacei | reverse complement strand
GCCTGGGCAAGCAAGACCTCATCTCTACAATAAAATCAAAAAATTAGCCGGGCATGGTAGCGCGTGCCTGTAGTTCCAGCTACTTGGAAGGCTGAGGCGGAAGGATCGCAGGAGCCCAGCAGGTCTAGGCTGCAGTGGCCGGGAGCGGCCACTGCACTCCAGTCTGGGCGACAGAGTGAGACTCCAACTCAAAAAAAAAAAAAAAAAAATTTATTCTGATACTATTATTCAAAACCAAAAATTAATGGGAAGAGAGTTAAGCAGAATAATAATACTATTATTTTTGTGTTATAATGGTGTTTTCTTTTTTTTCTTATTTTTCCAACATCTAATTTTCTCTATGTGGTTATTTACAATTGAGCTATAATTCTGATTCAGGCACTTACTAATTCTGATACCTTAGTGATTTATTTTTTCTATCCCTGAAATTAATAATTTAAAGATGAAAATAATAATAGTAATTACCTCATAAAATTGTTATGAGCAGTAGATGAAAGAATGTCCATTAAAACTCAGAGTAATAGTTTGCATACAGTTTGTGCTCAGTATATGTTGCTGTGTAATAAATCTTCAACAATAAAGGAAAAGAGTTCTAATATAAAGTAATAGCAGTTATTTTAAATAACATAATATTATATCAATATTTTATATACTATACAATAAAGAAATGCATTCTGTTAATTGGTTTATTTTACATTTTTAAAATTCACTCATTCATTGGACAAGTATTTTTTAAGCACTCATTATTTTCTAGCATTTTTTTAGGTGCTAGAAATCTATAAAGCAGTCAAAAAACCTGTGTCTTCACAAGTTTTAAATTTCTATTAAATTAATTTCAATGTATAAAAGTATAATAAAATGAAAACAATTACACATAATACTTACAAACCAAGCATCATTGAACATGTGCTGCTGTCAGAAGAATATTTGGGTATAAGGGTTTCCTTATACTCCACAGGACATGTGATTTAGGTGTCAGTTTTGGCAGGTCATGGGAGGGTCATGTATAATATGCTGTCTGAGAAACGGTAAAAATATGTGTCTGGGATGCTGACATATTTCTACTAGGCTAGAAGCCCTTTAACAGTACTTAACTTTCAAGAATGAAGTAGTTTCTAGGTCATTTAATCTTCGTGACTTTCCTTCTGAAAGTCTGTTTAAGCAAGGTATGATCACTAGCAGGAGAAAAGAGAGAAGAAAAGACATAATCAATAAACAGAAACAAAGAATAATGAATCAGAGGTGGCACAAAAGGGAGAGAGGAGCTCAAATTAAAAGAAGCATGACAGCTACCCAGCCTGTGAAAAGAAGGGCAAAGATTTACATTTATGAGGTTTTTAAAAAACCCATCAGACAAACTAATTAAAACTACAAATTTTAATTGGAGTTAATTGGATTGAGTAGTTGAATAAAAGGAGTGGAAAAAAAAAAAAGAAAACCCGTCACTCTTTTCCCTCCTACCAAACACACTAATGGATGATGAAGCACAGGCTGTTAATCAAGGCAAAACATCCAGTTCCCTCACTGAATCTTAGAATGTTGGGGCTGAAGAGTTTTTAGATCATCCAGCACCATCATTGGATGGATGTGGACATTAAGGACAAGAACTGATAAGTGACATGCCCAAGGTTACCTGCAGTGCCAATCCAGAGGAAAAGAGTTGCCGCCAATTTCCCAAATGATAACTTTTCCAAGTACATACCATTGTAGCTGAAGGCTCATGTCATCCCAGGAAGAAGCAAAGCAGATTTCCAGGTCAAGGCCATTTAGAAACCAGGTAATTAAGTATATCAGAAATAACTGTTTTGATTAAGGAAACCACAACTAAAATAGCAGTTGAGTGTTCATTATAGCTGCTGTAAATGAAAAGCAGAGAGAAAAAAAAAATAAATGAGAGATCAATGCGACTGCTTTTGACTGCAAAAGCTAGTGTGAGATCCAGTTTGCTTATATCCCTGAGTTGATCTCAAATTCTCTCTGGTCTCCATGAAAGGCATTTTGTGCTGAACTGTATGATGACAGTCTAACAAAGTACTTCATTCTCTGTGTTTTGGTGTAAAAAAATTTTTTTTGGACAAAGACACTAAAGGAGTTAATGGGAGAAAGGAAGGTATTTTTAATAAAAGTGTCATTGGAACTACTGATGTCTATTGGAAAAAAGAACTGAACTTTGATGCCTACCTCACGCCATATACAAAAATTAATTCAAGATGAGTCATTGATCTAATTAGGAGGGTTGGAAGAAAATGTAGAAAGATGTCTTTGTGACCTTAGCATGAATGAAGACATTAAGCATTATCAAAAGTTACAATTACAACCAACTGAGTTTAAAGATCTGACTGGCTATTACTTGTGATTCTAGAACTAGGCAACACATCATTCTAAAAAACAGAATGAATATTCTCATGGCCTGAGCAGAGGCAGTTGGTAAACAGAAAAGAACTTAACAAAGTCTAAAAGGAGAACAAAAAGCAGACTGGTCATTTCCACATTACCTTCTTTGTAAAGATTAAAGCAGAAGGGACTTCCTTATCATGTTGACTAAAACTGATCTGTTTGGGGATTCAGCTATTATCTCTCACTCTCCTGATTTCTTGGAAGGCTAGATAAAAAACTTAGTTTTGTTTTGGTGGTGTGGAACTTCAGCATGAGTAATTTTATTTGGGTTTGTTTTGGTATATTGGACCTAGTGCAGAAATTTGGTCCAAACCAATGACTTGCTATACATTTTATTTAATAGCATTAAGCACACAAAAAGACTGAATTTCATCAAATTAAAAAGTGTTGCTCATCACAAAACAACATTAAATGAGAGAAAAGGAAAACTAAATATTTAGGAAAAATATTCATAATATGATTCATGATATATGTTTCTGACAAAGGGCTCATAACCTGAAAATATATAGAATCCCTACAGTTCAATAAGAAAAAGACACCATCTCCATACTCCACAGCAGATGTGAACTGAACAGATACTTCAAAAAGAAGGTATTTGAATGGACAATAAGTATATGAAAAAAGTGGTTGATACCATTACTTATGAGAAAATTGCAAATTAATGCTAAAAATCAAAATAGAAACAAAAATTGTTGTTTTTTTTTACAAACAACTTTTTATTCTTAACAATCGCTGGCAAAGGGTTAATTATAAAATAAATATGAGTGTCAATAACAAAATCGTTCTAGATTTATGCCAAACAGTAAGTAACCAAAACCCTGAAACTAGAGCCTTCTGACTATTCTCTATCTGGTCTATGTCAGGATTTCCCAGCCTATACATCCCACACATATTGCAGAATTTCTCAGTCTATATATCTCACACATATTTCACATATAAGTCAACTATAATATTTCTTGATTCTCACTAATCCCACTAACTGGTGTTCTGGTGGACGTATTTTGCTTGCCATAGCACAGTAGTTGGCAGGAATAACAGAATCAAATAATAATCCACTACTACCTCAAACCAGAAGAGTTAAGGATTGCCAGCTGCCTGGATCTAAAGTCACTTTGTTTTATAAATGACTGTCCTATATGCTGTCCTTGAAATGGAGCGTCTTAAAAAGATTTTTTAAAAGAGAGGGGCCATTACTGGTCATATTTCAGATTTATTCTCCCATTACAGTGAGTATTCTGTTAACTGCCCGTTTGTCTCATACACTACAGGCAGAAGCTGGGATCACAAAGCAAAGGTATACCAACCCCATTCCAATGCACTTTAATACACTCGTTAACAATAATAGTTCATAAAAGATGAAAAATCTGGACAAATGCTTAACTAGACAGGAGGCAGACACATGCATGAGGATTGTTCCAGGGACACTGAAATATATGGTTACTTTAGTTACTTCTAGTTTATGTCAGACTGGGATGGTTATCACCTTTAGACTTTCTTGGGACTATATTGAGACCCAGAGGACAAATTAAAACCATAGCTAAGGAGAAGAATAAATTGAACATTTAGGGGAAATTAAAGCACACATCAAGCAGAAGGAAGGTTGCTAAAGTACAGAAAAAAGCATTGTGATCCATACCTCATTTAGGGAAACGCTGAGGAAACATACTGAGGTATACATGTCAGGGCATTTACGGAAGAAAAGCCCACGAACCCTGAACATGAGGTAGGATGAAATAAGTTTTCACCATAACAAAATAATGTACCTACTGAGATCATGCATGGGCCAGCACTCTATTAGGTATCTAATTTATGTCTTCATAAATTAGTGAACAGTGATATCACTCTGGCTTGATGGATTATAACTTTACACAATTACTGGGTGAGATTTGTATCATTTCTCCATTACGCATGAAAACCACGGACATAAAAGAGGAGCAAGAAACTGCTAGGGGGAAGAACTGGAATTGAAACTCAGATCTGTTTTGTTCTAAAATACACACACCTTCTTCTATGACTTTCTAACCTCATTATTCCTTTTATGTAAAACTAGACTGCTTAAATTTTATGACTTAGAAGTGACCCAGAACTTCCCATCCTGCTGTTTTTATCCTCTCTCTCAAGTGTGGCCTTTATATTGACCCAGAATAATCAAAGCAGTTGAAGTAACTTGCACACATAGAAGTCTTGCGTGCTCACTCTTTGAGAATCTGTCTCTTACACTAACCCTATCTGTGGTCACTCATTGCAAACTCTGCTTCCTCCTGATTGAGTCTGAGATATGTTGCCAGTTATTTTGAGTTTTGGGTCAAAGAAACCCTGGGTTCCTTCTCAAATTCTGGCATTTAAAATTTTTTTAAAATTGCAGTTGAATCCTAATTATTGAGCTCAGTACTGCCACTTTAAGAAAATTTGTTTTTCCCTCAATGGCATAAAGAAGCACCCTCAAAAGGCAGCAAAACACTTCCTAATCTAGTTATATTTTAAAACTAAACTTAACTTTGTCCTGCTCTTAAAAATTACACCTCTCTTTTAAACTACTTCTCCTGTTTACCTTCATATTTAGGGCTCAGTATTATTTTCCTGAACATAACAGAATCTTCCCCTCGAACATATGAGTTGATTTTATCATCAGAATTACCATAAATTGGCACTTCTTTATGGATAGCACATTCACACAGTTTGTTCCAGTCTCCCTGAATTAACACATAATGCAAAATTGTTACTTTTAGTTGAGAGAGTATTATTATTCTTTGCCTTGCACATGAAAACTAAAATTCAAATGCTACCCTGACCCAAAATGTTTTTAAGTCAGTTTCATCTACCTATGTCTAATGGCCTGATGAAAATATGTTTATAAAGAACAAATAGGGGTTGAGGCTTTGGTTTTGTCTACATTCACATAAGGAAAATTAATGAAACTATAAACTTTTAGGGATGATGACCTGACAGTCTGCAGATAGAATTCAGTCTTCTCAAAGACTGGGTGATGATATTATTAAACATCTGGCAAAGACTTAAAAATCTGCAACGTTTGGGGGAATCCTTTATAAATTTAAGTGAGACAACTACTTTGATGGACTTCAGGGACATACGCAATAAACTAGTTGACATATGTACAGCCGGAAAAAAATCCAACTGCAATGTTTGGGAATTGCCTAGGCTTTTCCCCAAGGAAGAGCTGCAAATTGTCCATCTGAAGGAATCAGATCCTCATCTCAGTTGTTTCCCTGCCTCTAGAACAAAAAACCAACCAAAGTTCTTATATAATCACTTGTAACTTCCCATGTACTAACTGTATCACTGTTACTTAAACACTTTGTCCCATAACAATTGTTCAATTTTGGATAAGAGTTGCAGTCTCTTTGACCATATTTTTTTTCTTTTTGATTGTGGTAAAATATATATAATATAAAATTTACCATCTTAACCATTTAAAAACGTGAAGCTAATGGTGTTAAGTTTATTCTCACTGTTAGATAAAATCAGGGGATTTGATTTGATCAGGTTTTCTCAAACCTGGCATTATTGACATTTTGAGCTGGATAAGTCTTTGTTGTTGGGGGCAGTCCTGTGTATTGTGGTATGTTCAGCAGCTTTTTCAGCCTCTACCCAGTACATGCCAGTAGCAAATCCCTTCCCCAGTTGTGACAACCAAAATGTCTCCAAGCATTGCCAAATACCACTGGGGACAAAATCACTTCTGGTTTGGAACCACTGAACTAAAACATCTCCAAATTTCTTTCCACTTCATATGCTTTGTCACTGTCTAATGTCTGGAGCGATAGTCTTGCTGTTTTCAATACCTAAAAATTATTCCTAGAATTATAGTTCGGGAGGGTAAAATGGGCATGAGGGAAATAATGACCTGAGTTTATAACAATACTTAATATTACTCTAGGAGGTCTGGATTTGGGAGTTTGGTTCTTTTCCTTATCAAGTTTATTTTTTGTGTTTACAAATTAATGTTTTCATTAAAACATTGAACTATAGAACAGTATTATGAAGAAAAAATTTAACCTTATCCAAATATCCAAGGAAGGTTATACCAACATTCTGTCATATTTCTTTGTAGGTTTTGTTTTTTATTTTTTTTAAAGAATGACCTACATTCTTTTTTTTTTTCCTAGAAGTGTCGGAGGCCCTTGCTTTATGTGTGCGAGGTTAATACGTGGCT
This sequence comes from Tarsius wallacei, assembly GCA_963574415.1. Taxonomy (NCBI): domain Eukaryota; kingdom Metazoa; phylum Chordata; class Mammalia; order Primates; family Tarsiidae; genus Tarsius; species Tarsius wallacei. Next base: position 9,948 of record CAUYQG010134726.1, on the reverse strand, counting down.
TCTTTTTTAGATTTTATTTTATTATAGAGATGTTGGGTACAAGTAAAAATTAACTACATGCAGGTAAAGTCTGTGCCTCAAACTGGCCTGTACTCTCCCTGGTATAAGACCAGGTATCCTTTGTGTTGTTATGTGTCCCCTTCCACCCTCCCTCCCCTAGCAGTGCCCAGCAACTGCTGATCCCTCCCTTATGTTAATATGATTAATATTTAGGTCCCATTTATGAGTGAGAATATGTAGCATTTAGTTCTTTGTTTCTGTGACAGATCACACAGTATAATGGTCTCCCACTCCATCCAATTTGCTGTAGAGTCCACAATTTTTTTCCCCTTTATGACTGCAGAATACTCCATCATGTTTATACACCACATTTTCTTTATCTAGTCCACTTTTGTTGAGAGCAGGGGTTGGTTTCATGCTTTTGTTATTGTGAATAGTGCAGCAATACACATGCATGCACAGCTGTCTTTTTTGTGGAACAATTTATGTTCCTCTGGGTATATTCCCAGAAGAGGAATTGCTGGATTGTATGGAAGGTCCAGAAACACATCTCAAGGATCATTCACCATGACCAAGTGGGCTTCATTCCTGGAATGCAGGGCTGGTTCAACATTCACAAGACCATAAATGTAATTCAGTACATCAGCAGATGTAAAACCAAGAACCACATGATTATATCATTGGACCCAAAAAAACTATTCAACAAAATCCAACATCCCATCTTGGCTTAAAAAAACCCTCAAACACCTAGGCATAGAAGGAACATTCCTCAAAGCAGTAAGAGCCATCTATGATAAACCCACAGCCAACATTTTGCTCAATGGGAAGAAGTTGAAAACATTACCCCTAAGAATGGGAACAAGAAAAGGATGCCTACTTTCATCCCTCCTGTTCAACATAGTGCTGGAAGTCCTAGTCAGAGCAATCAGGCAAGAGAAGGGAATCAAGGGTAACCAAAGGGGAAAATAGAAAACTATCTATATGTCTTTGTGGGTGATATGATGCTATACCTTGACATCCTTAGAGAGTCTGTCAAAACCCTCCTGGCACTGATAATTGACTTTGATAAAGTCTTGGAGTTCAAAATCAATGTGAAAAAGACAGCTGCATTTCTATATACTGGCAATGAACAGGTAGAGAATCAAATAACACGATCCCATTTGCAATAGCCACAAAAAAAGAAAGAAAAGAAAAAGAAATACCTTGGCTTCCACCTAACCAGAGAAGCGAAAGACCTTTATAAAGAGAAGTACAAAACACTGCTCAGAGAAACCAGGGATGACACAAACAAATGGAACAAAAAATTCCATGCTCATGGATTTGAAGAATCAGTAATTGTCAAGATGCCCATCCTCCCCAAGGCAATCTACAGATTCAATGCAATGCCCATCAAATTAGAACAACCTACATTCTTTAATAAAGAAACTGAAATCATATGACTTTTGAATTTGTTGCTAAACCTATCTGAAAAATGGCATTTATGGGAAACTTTTTTGGTTTTATAGCATTACTGTTATTTAATTGGATATTAATTTATAACGATATTGTTTATTTGACTACTTATTATTTATTTTATCAATTTTGATGTCATTGTTAAAGAAAGTCTAGATCCATCCACTTTCTTGAAGGTTCAATGTTGATTTGGGTTTAATCTGATTTGTTACTTACTGGTAGCAGCATTCTTCAGATGACTTGAATGTTGTGTTTTTTTTAAATTCCATGGGAACGTTTTCCAGGCTGTCTTAATTCTAAGGATTTCTCACTGATACTTTGCTATTTTGACTTTCTTTTTGGCTATCTAAGTTGATGCATATTCTTAGCCCTTGTACATTTATGTATTTTTTCTGTTATTAATATTTAAGATATTACTTGGTTGACTGTGGCCTCTAAAGATCTTATCATTTCATTTCTCAAATTCCTTATAAATTATTTCATTTACTTTTTTGACATTAAATTGGGGTCTGAAGTCACCATGTTTTTTTTTTCTTTGCAGATTAACGTGTTTTTTTCCTGCATAGATACTTAAAATATTTTTTCTTTGTTCATGTAATTCAGAGAGATATTGCTGGGATATGGTTAGATATAAACTATATTTTATTTATTTTTCCTTTATTACATTGAGTTTGTATACTTGGGTTTTTTATTTTTTAAAGTGAGAAATGTCTCTAAAATTATTAAGAGAATTTTGGGCTTTTTCTTTTGTTCTATCTCTTTGGATTTCTTCCTCAAAAACATTGTTCCAATTACCTAGCTCATAGAATGAATGTGAGAGATACAGAGAGAATTAGAATGACCATATATATCAATTTGCTAAAGTCAAATCTAATTTATGCCAACTGTCCCAATTACTAAATAAAAGATTAATATTTACTTTCAATAGTGTCCAGTTTGGCCTGTGTTCATTGCTGTTGACTACTCATCCCCAGCTTTTCCCTATAATCTTTTGGTAGTGAGACTCTGTCTTTCCTGCTTCATGTGAGCAGCAGAGTAAGAAACGATCTGCCCAGGGCAATATGGGACCATGTTGTTAACACGCCTGGTGGAAAGAAAAAAGACAGTCATCTCTGGCCCTCTTCCATACTGGATCATTCTTTCCCCTCATAGTAGGGAAAATCACTTTATTTTAACTGTTTTAACTCTCTTTGCTATCTATTAACCTCCTCTCACATTTAGAGCTGCAGTACATAGAATGTGTGAAAACGAAAAGATGTACAAAGATGTTATAGGCAAATAACAGCTAAATAAATGTTCAGTAAAATTGCAAGATTAGATGAAAAACAAGACTCAGGCAAAAAAAAAAAAAGAGCAAAAACATCAATGAAAATTACTACATAATGAAAATGAACAAGACTAGCAAAAATTCCTGAATACCTATGCAGTTAACAATATAGTCTCAAATTATTCAAAATTACATCTAGAAAATAATTGGTAGAAATAGGTAAAATAACAATTTTTTAAATTTTTAGATTAGAGAATATAGTTTATTTAGAAAGTAGATTAGAGAAAGAGAGAAAGAGGTGATTCACTTCCCCAAGGTAAGGGAGGGGGCCAAAGCTTAAAGCTTAAAGTCTTAGATAAAAAACTTTAACATTTCCTCTTGGAAAATCATAAATCAAGGCAACAAAATAAGTAGAAATCAATTAGCATGATATAAAAGATGTCTATAAAATTTTACATCAACAAACACAGAATACACATATGGTCCAACCATGAATATTAAAATTATATTAATGTCTTAGATTGGTTTCCCTAGAGACAGAATTTGAGGCGAAGTCATACGAAGACAATTTATTGGGATGTGCTTTTGGGAGATATACCTGTACATGTGTGAGAACACTAATTTTAGGCAGAGGTCAAAACTGACTCACAGTAAGGTTGCAAGGGAAGCTCAACCAAACCTAATGAGAGCTCTTCTGAGATTTTTCAGAGAGAGGTGGGAACTCTGTATGTCACTGCTTGTAGTCAGTGGCTACAGGCTTCATGGACAAGTGCAGTAGCCTTGAAAAAGACATATCCTTTCATCTAAGGGTGATTTCCAGTGAGGGACAAGCTGGAAGCAATTAGCAATGCTCTTAGCAGCTGGGAGTGAGTCATCCCTGAAGAAACAACTTAGAAAGTGTCACTGTATACATTATGACTAGACCACAAGGAAACTTAAATACATTCCAAAGAAGTAGTATCAGATAGACTATGTTCTCTGGTGAAAATGTATTAAAATGATAAATCAGTATCCTAATAGCTTAAAATCCCAGATGACTTGAAACAAACAAAATTCTATGAAAATGTCACTTGATTAAAAAGGGAATCATAAAGATAAAATGATGAATACTTAGGACAGAATGACAGTAAAAACACCACATGTGAAAATTTGTGGTATAAATCCAAAGCAGTACTCAGTAAAAAATAAAACAAAATAAATAATAAGGGAAGAAATACTAAAGTTGGGGGCAGGAGTCAATGAAACAGGGAGCAAAAAATAAAATTCATAAAATCAAAACATGGCCCTTTGAAGTCTAACAATATTGATAAACCTTTGGAAAGACTGATGGGAAAAAAGAAACAGAGAAGATGAAAATTGTTTCAATTAAAAAAATGCAGAACAACAAAGGAGGAAATAACTGGGAGCTTGATCACTATAAAGCATTATGAAGTATTAGCCAATACATTTGGAAGGTGAAATTAATAATTAATAATAAAATAATTGACACAAATAGAAATTGAATAAGGAAAATGAAATTATACTACCTTTCTCCAGAAAAATGTTCATGTTTAGATATTATAAGGGAAGTAATATTTCTCTCATACAAGTTGTGCTAAAAATAAAAATAGGAAAATTACCCAATACATTTTATGAGACTGATACAGTCTTGATTCTAAAATTGAATAAGAAATATGTGAAAAAATAAAAGAAGAAATTTACTCACAAAAATATATACAAATATCCTAAACAAAACAATTTAAGCCCAGACTAAGTAACCTAAAATAAACAATACATATCCAATGAGTGTGCAAAGATAGCTCAGCTTTAAACAATCTTTCAAGTTGAAAATATAGTACAGTCATCATAATTAATAAAGCATTATATCAATTAAAAAGACAGAGCATTCAGAGGACAGAAAAGAGTGTCCAGAAACAGATATATGCATACATAAGAACTTGGTATATACTAACAATGGCATTGTAATTGGTAAAGAATGAGTGAATTATATAATGTTTGGTGTGAGAGACATTTAGTTTCTATGTAGAAAAAAATAGAGTTAATATTTTTCCTCACATCTTGTATAAAAACAATCTCAATGTACTGAAGTCCCAAATGTGAAAAGTAATACTATAAAGCCAATAGAATATATAGTCAGAAACTATCTGTGAAAAAATCCTGGATGGAAATTTTTCTTAAGCATGACTCCAAAAACACTAGCTTGGAGTCATGAGGAAAAACAGAAGGAAAAAATTATTCTAAAAAAGTAAATTTATATTCAGGGAATGACACTGTGATCAAAGTTAATGCATGGGTGACAATTAGTAAAAGATATTTGGAAATTTAAGAGATGAATCATAACAAGAGTCTACAAAATTAACTCCTGCAAGTTAGAAGATCAATGCAGGAAACCCAATAGAAACATGGATACACTCTCTGAGCATGGTGGCTCATGTCTGTAATCCCAGCATTTTGGGAGGTGGAGGCAAGAGGATTGCCTGAGTCCAGGGGTTCGAGAACGGCCTGGGCAACTTGGTGAGACTTCGTCTCTACAATAAATAAAAAAATTAGCCGAGTGTGGTGGTGCACACCCGTAGTTCCAGCTACTTGGAAGGCTGAGGTGGAAGGATTACCTGAGCCCAACAGGTCGAGGCTGTGGTGGCTGTGAGTTTACCATTGCCCTCCAGTCTGGGTGAGATTTTAATAAGAAAGAAAGAAAGAAAGAAAGGAAGGAAGCAAGGAAGGAAGGGAGGAAGGAAGGAAGGAAGGAAGGAAGGAAGAAAGAAAGAAAGAAAGAAAGAAAGAAAGAAAGAAAGACAGGAAGGAAGAAAGAAAGAAAGAAAGACAGGAAGGAAGAAAGAGAAAGAAAGAAGGAAAGAAGGAAGGAAGGAAGGAAGGAGGGAAGGAAAGGAAGGAAACATGGATACAGAGGATATAAAATGGAATATTAAATGCTTAATATATGTATGCAGGAATGTTCAACCTCATTAAAAATTAGATGACTGGGGGCGGGGTGTGGTGGCTCAAACCTGTAATCTCAGCAGTTTGGGAGACCAGAGGTGAGGAGATTGCATGAGCCCTTGGGTTGGAGATCAGCCTGGGCAACTTGGCAAGACCTCATCTCTACAATAAATCAAACAATTAGCCAGTCATAGTAGCGTGCGCCTGTAGTCCTGACTACTTGGAAGGCTGACGTGGAAGGTTCGCAGGAGCCCAGCTGGTCGACACTGTGGTGGTCGTGAGCGTGCTACTGCACTCCAGCCTGGGTGACAGAGTGAGACTCCAATTAAAAAAAATAGATGTCTGGGAAGTAAAATAATGTAAAACATCTTTATACTGACTAGTTGTGGGGAAAAGATGATTACACCAAAGGCTGTGGAGAATGGAAAAAGAAAATCTCATTTCTGTGAAAAAGTGACCAGGTGTGGCCATTCTGGAGAGCTTCCAGGCAATTCTAAATGACATTAATGTTTGCATGCAAAAGAATCAGCATTTCTGTGGGGGCATATATCACAGAATATTTCTTAATTTCTCAAGTACAAATAGATGAGACTCTTTGCAGTTTGTTAAAGCAAATAATTGGATTAGGCTTTGATGTTTGGCACTAAAGGAATATGAAAAGGTGATAGATTTTGTTACTTTCCATCAGTACATGCTTCTTCACTCAGAGGAAGAATTGTACTTCCCTGTTGCCTTGAAGTCAGGCTTGGTCATACGATTTGCTTTGACCAATGAAATACAAGCCCAGATGACAAGTGTCACTTTGGGGTGGAAGCTTGGAGAGTAGATGTACTAGTTTGTCAGATCTGCCATAACAAATTATCAGAGTGTTTGGCTTAAACATCAGAAATTTATTTGTCACATTTCTATAGTCTAGAAGTCCAAGATTAAAGTATACGCATGTCTGGTTTCTTCTGAGGCATTTCTCCTAGGCTTGCAAGTATGGTACCTTTTTGCTGTATCCTTACATTGTCTTTCCTCTCTGTGTATACATTTCGGTTTGCTTCGTTATCTTCAAATTTTTTACAAAATCATTTAATATTGTATTATTTTGTTACCTAGATTAAAAAAAAAACTGTACTGACTAGTAAGTTTCTCTCCAGACAAGTTATATTTGTCAGCTATCTTTTAAGACCAATGAAATATAAAACAAGAACCTTACATGGATTTTGCCATCATGAACGTGTATTCTAATCCCCACCATTTTAATTACTTGCCTCTACCTCCAACTACTGCATTACCGGTCTGTACCTCCAACTTTAACTCTTTCATATCCTCTCTTGCTTATTATGCTCAATTACACGGCCTTCCAGCTGTTCCTGGAACATACGTCACTCAAATCCATCTTAGATCCTTTCTCTCTGCCTAGACTATAATGCAAGGCTGAGCTAAATCCATTTCTAATCTCCTGGTCATTTCGGGAAACTCAGTGTTACCTTTCAGCTTACCTCCTCAGTGTAGTTCTCATTCTGGAGCAACCGCCCAATACTCTTTCAATTTCATAACCTATCTATCTTTCCATTAAATCTTCATGACAGTAAGTACGCTGTCTATCTGTTCATCATTAAATCTGGAAAATTTAGAATAGCATTGGACTCATAATAAGCATTCAGTAAATCTTTGCTGAGTGCATGAATTAGTGAATAAATTAGAATATTGCTACACAAATCTGAGGCTAATATAACCTGATTTCTAATATGCAAAGAGCTTCACATTGATTAACATATCTAGATCCTATGACTAGCCTCAGGAAAACAAAAGAATAAAAGGAATGAAGCCCACCACAATCAGAAGAGTGATGAATTATCACCATTTTGCTGAAGAGAAAGCCAAGAGTTAAAGCAGTTAATGATTTACTAAGCAGACTGGGCGCAGTGGCTCATGTTTATAATCCTGGCACTTTGAGAGACTGAGGTGAGAGATTGTCTGAGTCCATGGAATCTATTTCCTTGCTTTGAATCTATTTCCTTGCTTTTTCCAGTTTCTAGAGACTGCCCATTCTGGACAACTTGATGAGACCTCATCTCTACAATAAGTTAATAAATTAACTGCGCGTGGTGGTGCACGCCTGTAGTCCCAGCTATTTGGAAGACTGAGGTGAAGGGGGCCCAGCAGTTCGAGGCTGCGGCGGTGGTGAGTGTGCCACTGCAGTCCAGTCTGGGTGACTGAGTGAGACTTCGACTCAAAAAAAAAATTATTTACTAAGGTCATAAACTAGTAATGATGAAACTTGTAGGCAAAATAATGACCCCCCCCCAATAAATGTTCATGTCTAATTCCTGCAACCTGGGAGCATGTTACTATACATGGAAAAAGAGACTTTGCAGGTGTAATTAAGGCTAAGAACCTTGAGAAGCATATACAATCCTGGATGATCTGTGAGGGCTCAATCTAATTACCTAAGTCCTTACAAGAGCCTTTCTCAGCAGAGGGTAGGCTCCAAGGGTCTTTTACTGTGAATGAGTGGTCAGAGAAACACAAAATTGCTGACTTTGAGGATGGAAGAAGATTGCCCACAAGACAAGGAATGGGCATCCTCTAGAAGCTGGACAGAGCAAGGAAATAGATTCTCTCCTAGAGTCTACAGAAGAAACAAAACTCTGCTGCCATTTTGACATTGCTAACATTTATCCCAGTAAGACCTGTATCAGGTTTGCAATCTACAGAATTGTAAGATAAAAAAGTTGTATTGTCTTAAGTCCTTAAATTTGTGTTAATTTTTTACAGCAAAAACAGGAAACAAACGCAGAACTGAAACCAGAACCCGAGTTAGCTGACTCTTTCCATTATACCACACATTTTTAGTAGTTTCTATACTCAATGGCAAACAAATTAAGTACTCACTGAAGCCGGGCTCGGTGGCTCAGTCTGTAATCCCGTGCCTTGGGAGGCTGAGGTGAGTGGATTGTCTGAGCCCGCGGGTTCGAGACCCGCCTGGGCAACTTGGTGAGACCTCATCTCTACATTAAATCAAAAAATTAGCTGGGTGTGGTAGCGCGCGCCTGTAGTTCCAGCTACTTGGAAGGTTGAGGCGGAAGGATCGCTGGAACCCAACAGGTCGAGGCTGCAGTGGCCGGGAGCGGCCACTGCACTCCAGTCGAGGCGAGAGTGAGACTCCAACTCAAAAAAAAAAAAAAAAAGAATTAGATTAATTAAAGGCATTTAGGCCTTTAATTAGAGTTAAAAGTAATTTTATTAAAAATAACTTTATGCATTATACTGTGTAAGCAAATAACTTCTCAGATGTATCCAAGTTAGAGTCAAATTCTGTAAGATACCAAATGTTGACCTATCCAGTTATTCAACTACTAGCCACCAACATTGGGGCTACCACAGTACAGAATACCAGACTAGAATACTGACTGTTCATAAGGGCCTTAGTTAGAGTTTAGAGAAGAAACTTATTTCTGAGCTCTTCTACTTCTCTCCCTAGATGACCAAGACTCCTTTAGCAGAAGTCAAATGAGTCATGTGGTCTTGCTTTTACCATTTTAAGCATCTGACTTCACAGCTTTAAATGCCATCTCCATCTACCTTCTTACATGTTTTTTGGAGATAATGTGTTCTTTCTTTAACTGCTGGAATGTAAGCTCCCTGAGATTTTTATCTGTGCATTCCCAGCATCTAAAACAGTACTTAAGACATAGCAGATACTCAATAACTATTTAATGAACAAAATAATCTCATAAACCTATTTAGTTAGATTTAAAAAAAATTTTTTTTTTGACTTGGTGTCTCACTTTGCCACCTAGATTGGAGTGCAGTGGCCACTCCCGGCCACCGTAGCCTCGACCTGCTGGGCTCCGGTGATGCTTCTGCCTCAGCCTTCCAAGTAGCTGGAACTACCACGAGCTACCACGTCCAGCTAATTTTTGATTTATTGTAGAGATGAGGTCTCGCCTAGTTGCCCAGGTGGGTCTCGAACCCGTGGACTCAGGCAATCCACTCACCTCGGCCTCCCAAAGCCCTGGGATTACAGGCTGAGCCACCGAGCCCGGCCAGGTTTAAAATTTTTAATTACTACTTTCTGAAAGCTTCATGACTAGTCATTTCCACATGACATCATCTTATAGAGCCACTGAAATGATCTTCTAAGCTTATTACATTTCTTTTTTTTTTTTTTTTTTTGAGTTGGAGTCTCACTCTGTCACCCAGACTGGAGTGCAGTGGCCGCTCCCGGCCACCGCAGCCTCTACCTGCTGGGCTCCGGCGATCCTTCCGCCTCAGCCTTCCAAGTAGCTGGAACTACA
>CAUYQG010134716.1:0-15993 GCA_963574415.1 Tarsius wallacei | reverse complement strand
ACCCGGCTGATTTTTTGATTTATTGTAGAGATGAGGTCTCGCCAAGTTGCCCAGGCGGGTCTCGAACCCGCGGGCTCAGGCAATCCACTCACCTCAGCCTCCCAAGGCGCGGGATTACAGGCTGAGCCACCGAGCCCGGCTTGGCTTTCTTATTTATATGTTTTTACTCTGGAGATTTGGCCACACTCTTCTCACACTCTGACAGGGCAGCAGTGAGTGAGAGCAGTAGCAGCCCCTGGACACGCAGCCTCCCTCCACGGTCCTACACTCCCTACCACACTCTTGTTTCAGGGGTGGAGTTTGCTGCTGAATGGGAATTGCCTGACCTTCCAATTTTTCAGGACACCCTGGGCATCCAATTTTTTTTTTTTTGAGTCGGAGTCTCACTCTGTCACCCAGCCTGGAGTGCAGTGGCATGCTCACGGCCACTGCAGCCTCGACCTGCTGGGCTCAGGCGATCCTTCCACTTCAGCCTTCCAAGTAACTGGGACTACAGGCATGCGCCACCACACCAGGCTAATTTTTGATTTATTGTAGAGATGAGATCTCACCAAGTTGCCCAGACTGGTCTTGAGTCTGTGGGCTCAGGCAGTCCTCTCATCTTAGCCTCCCAAAGTGCTAGGATTATAGGCATGAGCCACCACACCTGGCCGGCATCCAGATTTTTATTGGAACCTCTTGGGTTTGAAACCTGGTGCTGGCCATTCAGAAAATTCCTGTGGGTTGACTGTGGCCCCTGTGCCACCAGTTTGAGGACCTGCATTAGAGGCTCTTAAGGCAAAGTCCTAGAGCATTCCTGCCTCAGGATGGAAGGAGGGGATCAGTTTGCCTAGGGTGACCTTGACCTCTCACCACCCCAGCCTTCACCTTCTTCGACCCCAACGACCCGGCGTGCCAGGAGATTCTGTTTGACCCGCAGACCACCATCCCAGAGCTGTTTGCCATCGTGCGCCAGTGGGTGCCCCAAGTCCAGCACAAGATAGATGTCATCGGCAATGAAGTAAGGACACTGGGGAAGCCAGGGAGGGAGGGAGAGTGGTCCTCCACATGTTCGGGTAACCCTCCTTATCTCCTGTTACAGATTCTGCGTCGAGGCTGCCATGTGAATGATCGTGATGGGCTGACTGACATGACACTGCTCCATTATGCATGCAAGGCTGGGGCCCACGGAGTCGGTAAGGACCCTGACCCCCCAAGCCATCAGCCCCAAAGTCCAGGCCCCCACAGCTGACACCCTCAAAACCACCCAGAACTCAGGCCCTGGAACCTGCAGCCTAACCTCCCAAAGTACAGTCAGTACCTAAGGCCAGGGCTCTCCCCATGCACTGGGCCCATGCTCTGGAGGGGATGTTCCAAGCTGACAGAGCTGTCGCGCAGGGGACCCCGCGGCGGCCGTGCGCCTCTCGCAGCAGCTGCTGGCTCTGGGTGCAGACGTGACCCTGCGCAGCCGCTGGACCAACATGAACGCGCTTCACTACGCGGCCTATTTCGATGTACCCGACCTCGTGCGCGTTCTGCTGAAAGGCGCAAGGCCGCGAGGTGAGGAGGGCCGTGGCCCGGAGTGGGCAGGATCCACCGGAAGGGGGAGGGCGCCCGAGAGTCGGGGCCAACACCTGGATGAGGGAGGTGGAGACCCAGGGGAGAGAGTAGGGCATGGAGGGATGGGGCCAAACTGAGACCTGGCTGGAATGGGTGAGGGGACAGGGATCGGAGGCTGGAAGCAGGAGGCATAGGAGATGGGGCTCAGGGGTACTCACAGCCCCAGAGAGGGGCAGGGCCTGGGTGGGAAGGGCGTGGCCAGGAAGTGAGGGGTGGGGCTCTGCATTAGAGGCTCTGGGGCCTACAGGGTCAGAGATGAACTGGGAGGCAGGGAGGGCTAGCGTCCATTGGGCACTCGTCAGGGACCCTTGTCTCGCCCACTTCCAGTGGTGAACTCCACGTGCAGTGACTTCAACCACGGCTCAGCGCTGCACATTGCTGCCTCCAACCTGTGCCTGGGCGCTGCCAAGTGTTTGCTGGAGCATGGTGCCAACCCAGCGCTGAGGGTACTGCCACCCTGGCCCAGCCCCCCTCCGCCTCCCCCCTCACTTCCCTCCAGTGGGCCCCTGCAGAGGAGGGACTCCCAAACGTTACAGATACTATCTGTACATTCAACAAATGGAATAATAGCTGAAATTTACTTAGTGTTCATTATGTCATCATTATATGTCAGGTGAAACCTGTTACAAGCCCTGTTTTACAATGGGGAAACTGAGGCAGAGAGATTAAGGGGTTTACCCAGGGTTGTCCAGCAAGGAATATCATTTATTCCAATCCTGTCTGACCCCATGACAGTGTGTAGACAACAATTCAAGATCATGAAGAAAATAGAGTTAGGCCCTGTGTGAAGGAGAGGGCTGGCCCCTCATAAGTCCTCAGTGTGATCTTTGGGCCCCCAGCTCATCCATTACCAGGTCCCACCCCCAATACCCATTACTTGGCAGCAACCCAGGCGTGGATATCTTGGGCCCCTGAGACCCTGCCTTTCCTCGTTCCCCGTTGACCCAGAGTTTGACCCCTGACCCTGACCACAGGAGCCCATTCTCAGTGTTCATCCCTCCGCAAGGCCCCATTCCAGGCTTGGGGTCTCGAGGGGTTGCCTCCCTGAGAATGTGACCCACAGCACTGAAGTGTGGCCCTCCTTTCCTATTGGCTCCACCCCAGGCCTACCCTCAATGACTTGATACACATCCCCAGCCTTCCCGAGTATGTGATCTGCCCCTTTATGCCCTGCCTCCTTATTCCCATGTGGCCCAGGATATGACCTAATCCCATCTGCACTTCACCCAGACTCTGGTTGCTAGGGCCATGGCCTTCATAGGAGTGTGGCTCGTGCCGCTGAGTCCCTGACTCCTCTCTTCCCATTGGCCCTCAGAATCGAAAAGGACAGGTGCCCGCGGAGGTGGTCCCAGATCCTATGGACATGTCCCTGGACAAGGCAGAGGCTGCGCTGGTGGCCAAGGAGCTGCGAACGCTGCTGGAGGAGGCTGTGCCACTGTCTTGTGCCCTCCCCAAGGTCACGCTACCCAACTATGACAACGTCCCAGGCAATCTCATGCTTAGTGCACTGGGCTTGCGCTTGGGAGACCGCGTGCTGCTGGATGGCCAGAAGGTCAGGGACTGGGGGAGTGTGTGGGATGGGAGGTAGGACTCAGCTCCCTCATCCTTCAAAACTGGGTTTGTGGGCAGAGGGCAGACTCTCCCCTTCATCTGCCTACCCTCCCAGTTCACACAGCACCTTATTTCATCTCACAGTGGGTGCTTCCTTTGAGTCTCACCCTGTGCTGAGCTCTCGGTCCAGGGGAGAAACAGACCTATCAACCTACAGTGACAGCCCTGAGCGATCATGGCTATAATGGGATTGCACAAGCAGCATGATCAGTACAGCTCTGTGCACCGTGGCTCCCCGGGGTCTTGTGGTCCCCAGTCAGGCCCCACCTCCACTCTTTGAGTGGTCAGGACTTTGACCAGGAAAGTACAGGCCACGATGATGGGGTATGATGGGGTTGTACACAGCTTGAAGATGAGGAGTGAGCCAGAAATAAAAAAGAGAAAGTGGTGTCAGGTGAGGGAGCAGGTGTAAAGGCCCAGAAGGCAGAGAGAATCTTCATTCATCCTGGCATTCCAACTTTCATTCATCTACCTGGTGTCCCTCAGGCTCTATGCTGGACCCAGTCTGTCCTTAGAGGGTGGTGTCCGCCCCGGCCCTGCCCTCGTGGGCTCCACTTGTGATGGAGAGACAGTAAAGTAAGCCCATGGTTTAGATAATTTCTGGTGGTAACAAGGGCTGTGAACACCATTAAATGCCTAGATTTAGGGAATCATCCCTGGCTGAGTGCAGGGGTGGTTTTAGCCAGAGTGTTCTGAGAAGCTTCTCTGAGGAGGTGATGTCCAAATGGAGATAGGAAAGGCTCACCCTGCAAAGATATAGAAACAGAGGAAGCAGCAGGTACAGAGACCCAGAGGTGGGAAGGTGCAGTGTGACAAGAGGGAATTATCAGGAGGTAAGGGGGTGAGGTGGAGAGGTCAGCAGAAGCTGGATTACACCAGACCTGCAGACCACTGGAAGGAATTTGGATTTTGTTTCTTGCACAGTGAGAAACCATAAAAGTCCTAATCAAGAGTTTTGCTGGCCAGGTGCAGTGACTCACGCTTGTAATCCCAGCACTTTGGGAGGCTGAGGCAGAAGGATTGCTTGAACCCAGGAGTTCAAGACCAGTCTGGACAATATAGCAAGACCCCAATCTCTACAAAAAATAAAAAGTTAGCCACGCATGGTGGTACATGCCTGTAGTCCCAGCTACTCAGGAGGCTGAGGTGGAACAATTGTCTGATCCCAGAAAGTTAAAGTTGAGGCTGCAGTGAGCCATGATAGTGCCACTGCACACCAGCCTGGATGACAGTGAGACCTCAACTCAAAAAAAAAAAGTTTTGCATGTATCAGCTCCATCTAGAAAGATTTCCATAGATAATCTAGTCAAATGCATTGGACAATTTGGAAAGAAGGATGTGTTGACTATCCATGTTAAAACCAAGAGGACTAGCCGGGCTTGGTGGCTCAGCCTGTAATCCCGTGCCTTGGGAGGCTGAGGTGAGTGAATTGCCTGAGCCCGCGGGCTCGAGACCCGCCTGGCCAACTTGGCGAGACCTCATCTCTACAATAAATAAAAAATTAGCCGGGTGTGGTAGCGCGCGCCTGTAGTTCCAGCTACTTGGAAGGCTGAGGCGGAAGGATCGCTGGAGCCCAGCAGGTCAAGGCTGGGGTGGCCAGGAGCGGCCACTGCACTCCAGTCTGGGCGACAGAGTGAGACTCCAACTCAAAACAACAACAACAACAACAACAACAACAACAAAAACAAAACCAAGAGGACTATAAGAGGTTTCAAGAGGTGAAATCCTATGTCTAAAGACATGTAATACCAATCGGTGCTCCTTAGAGAAAGAGCATAGCACAGTGTTTATGAGCTCAGGCTCAGGGATTAATTAGGCAAATCTCAGCTTTGCCTGCTTACCAGGTATGGGACCTGGGGCTAATGATTTCACATCTCTGGGTATCAGTTTCTTAATTTGTAAATGGAGATAATAGTACATGTGAGGTCCAAATTAGTAAAATGTGTAAGGCCTCTGGAACAGTCGGTGCATACTAAGTGTGTGCTAGGCACTGTACTAATCCCACATCAACCCTGCAAAATCAGCACTATTATATAGTCCATTTTAGAGACAAGGAACTGAAGCATGGAGAGGTGAGTGAGCCTCACAAAATTATAATAGCCGCACTCACTAAAGGTTCACTGCAGCTAAGTAACTTTACCTGTACTAAAAATGTTTACGAGCTGGGTGCGGTGGCTCATGCCTATAATCCCAGCTCTTTGGCAGGCGGAGGTAAGAGGATTGTCTGAGTCCAGGGGTTCAAGACCAGGCTGGGCAACTTGGCGAGACCTCATCTCTACAATTAAAAAGAAAAATTGACCAGGCATGGTGGCACACGCCTTTAGTTCCAGCTACTTGGAAGGCTGAGCTGGAAGGATTGCCTGAGCCCAGCAGGTCGAGGCTGTGGTAGCCGTGAGCATACCACTGCACTCCAACTCAAAAAAAAAAAAGAAATGTTTCCACCAGACAACCACCCTGTGAGATGGGTTGCTATCTCACATTTACATTCCTGGACGTAACTATAATAATAGCTAGCACTGGCTGATGGCTGATCCCTTATATAGGTCGAGGGCCTAGTCAGAGGACCCTAATCTCTCCATGGCAGCCTGTCCAAAAGACCCTTCTGAGCTGGTGAGAACGTTCTGTCTGTGCTTTCCAGTAAAGTAGCCACAAGCCACGTGGCAATTGAGCCCTTGATAATTGGCTAGTGTGATTGGGGAAGTGATTTTTTTTTTTGATTGGGAGTCTTACTCTGTCATCTAGGCTGGAGTGCAGTGTCACAGTCACAGCTCACTGCAGCCCCAATTGCCTGGGCTCAGGTGACCTTTCCACTTCAGCCTCCCAAGTAGCTGGGACTACAGGTGTGCATCACCACCCCTAGCTAAGTTTTTAAATTTTATTTTAGAGACAAGGTCTTGGTATGCCCCTTATGCTGGTCTCAAATTCATGGGTTCAGGCAAGCCTCCTGCCTCAGCCTCCCAAAGTGCTGGGATTAAAGGCATCAGCCACCATGCCTGGCCAGAAATGAATTTTTAATTTAGTTTAAATTGTCATATGTGACTAGTCACTATTCACTATACTGGACAGGGCAGTTCTATAACAATCCTATGAGGTGGTTTTGATTGCTAGTACCACTTCCCAGATAAACGCATTGAGGCACAGAAACGTTAAATCATCTAGTCAGTAAGTGGTGATGTCTCATTTGAGCCTTGAGCCCAGGGCTCCCTCGTCAAGCCCAGATTGCTGCCTGTGTGCCAGCGTTCCACCGTGGCCTCCTAAGACCCCTTCCCAAGCCAGATCCTCTCTTGTCTTTCCAGACGGGCACACTGCGGTTCTGCGGGACCACAGAGTTCGCCAGCGGCCAGTGGGTGGGCGTGGAGCTGGACGAACCCGAGGGCAAGAATGATGGCAGCGTTGGGGGTGTCCGGTACTTCATCTGCCCTCCCAAGCAGGGTCAGTTCCACCTGGGGCCTGACGGGGGTGGGAATGGGAGGTCCTCTTAGTAGTTCAGGTGCTGCTGACTGGATAATAGGCGCTAGGGGAGAAGGGCAGAGGCCTGGACAACAGCAAGCCCAGGTTCTGTCCCCCCAGGTCTCTTTGCCTCTGTGTCCAAGATCTCCAAGGCAGTGGATGCACCCCCTTCCTCTGTTACCTCCACACCCCGCACTCCCCGGATGGACTTCTCTCGTGTCACTGGCAAAGGCCGCAGGGAACACAAAGGTCAGAGAGGGGAGTTCTGGGGGTGGGAAGAGCTGGTCTTGGGGATGTTCTGTGGGTAGTTCAGCTTCTGTGACTCGGTTTCTCCTCAGATCCAAACTTCAGTTTTAGAATGCAAGCTTTGAATTCCTGATTTCTGTGACTCAGTTTCTCCTTTGGCTCAGTACTGGCTCCACCTAGTTTTTAGTGGGTTCCCTGCCTTCTGTGACTTAGTTTTCCCTCAGGCCCAAAGGTTTTCCTGTTTTAGAGAAGAATCTATGGGGTTCCTGGCTTTTGTGACTTGATTTACTCTCAGACTCAATTCCCCTTCATTTTAAAAGGACAATTTTTTGGTTCCTGACTTCTGACTCAGTTTTTCCTTTGGCTAACGTAGTCTCGGCTTTGAGAAAAGATTTTGGGGGTTTTCCAGGTTTTGTGACTCAGTTTCTCCTAGTTCTCTGGCATCTAGAATTCAGGTTTCCTTCAAGCCAATCCCTCCACCCCCAACAATTCTGGGGAGGGCTCTGGAGTTCCTCTGACTGGAGCCAGAACAAGGTTTCTACCCTGGGGCCTTCCAGGTGGCCTAGGGCCCCCAAAGTTGGCCTTCTTTTCTGGGGCCCCACCCTCTCCCCCTTCCCCCTTTTACCCTTAGGAAAGAAGAAGACCCCATCATCCCCATCTCTGGGCAGCCTGCAGCAGCGTGACGCGGCCAAGGCTGAGGTTGGAGACCAAGTCCTGGTTGCGGGCCAGAAGCAGGGAATCGTACGCTTTTATGGGAAGACAGACTTTGCTCCAGGTGAGGATGGGGACTCTGGGCTGGGGACAGACAGGGCCTGGAGGCATCCTGACACCCTCCTACTGCAGGTTACTGGTATGGCATTGAGCTAGACCAGCCCACAGGCAAGCATGATGGCTCTGTCTTCGGTGTCCGGTACTTCACCTGCCCCCCACGGCATGGGGTCTTTGCGCCAGCATCCCGTATTCAGAGGTGAGCCCAAACTTCGACCCACAACCCAGGGTACTACCCAGAGCCCTGATCCCCCCTAGATGGTCTCTTCCTCCTGGACCAGCAGGATAGTGTGGACCCCCCCCACCCAGCTCTTTCCTCATAGGCTCCTAGGGCTCTGCTCCCAATCAGACCCTGGCCTGCTCTGGCTCTGACTTTTCCTACTCCTTGTGTCTCCCCAGGATTGGTGGATCAACTGATCCCCCTGGGGACAGTGTTGGAGCCAAAAAAGTGCACCAAGTGACAAGTGAGTTGAGGGGTGGGGTGTGGGGGGAATATGGTTCTGGGGATGGGAGGAAGGGTCATGGTTCTCAGGTACATACTGCTGAGAGTCTCTGGTATTTGAGGACATGGAGTCCAGGAAAGTGATGAGACAGGATCCCAAAGAGGATAGGTGATATAAGGTATGAGGACATTAACGACAAGGGTCCTTGGGGTTGAGCAGATATTGGGAACAGGGGTGGTGATTGGGGCACATGGTGGGTATTATTGACAAGAGGTCCAGATGGGTACTGGGAATGTGGGCTCGAGGTAAGTATTGGAGATGTGGATAGGTGTGAATGACAAGGAGAAAACAGGTGGGTCTATCATCCCCTCACCTGAGACCCTGCCCTCCTCTTCAGTGACGCAGCCCAAACGCACCTTCACGACAGTCCGGACCCCAAAGGACATTGCATCAGAGAACTCTATCTCCAGGTGCGTGGCCAAACCCTGTCCCCTCTCCTGTAGGATGTTCAGGGAGAGGCATCCACAAGACATTTGGACAAAAAAGTCTGGAGCTCTGGTTGGGGCTGGAAATAGAGGTTAGGAAAACCGGTGACTAGTAAACATACCCAGAAACAATCTGTAGGATATAGGGCCCCACACTGAATTCTGGTGACTTTAACCTTCAGAGGCAGATAAAGGAAGCAGAACACCCTCTACCCACATGAGCCTAAGAAGGCACAGCCAGAGAGCCAGGCAGAATCCAGAAAGGCCAAATCCCAAACACTGGAGGAAGAACTGGGGGTGGGTGGGAAAGATTTTGATGTTCCTGCACCCTACATCAATCAGGGTGTAACCCAGTTCTCCTTTCCAGGTTACTCTTCTGCTGCTGGTTTCCCTGGATGCTGAGGGCAGAGATGCAGTCTTAAGAGGCCCCAGATACCTGACAGAGAGACACAGAGTCCCCACTAGCAACTCCTGACACAGGAACCCCCAAATCACCCTGAGTTAGAGATTCCCAGTAACACATCCAGAGTAGAGACCCCCATTAGCCAGCCCTCAATCACTGAGGCCCCATTATTAACAGATTCTCCCATAATAACTCCCAAATACAGACCCCATGTCACCCAGGAAGAGATTCCCTGAGTAGCACCTTCAGGCTAGTCCCTGTCCCCAACCCCTCAGAGCAGACCTCCCAATTAACAGATTTCCACACCACCCCAAATGATGGTGACCCTCTCCATATAATGCTCCACGACAGAACATTCTTGAGTCACTTTTCACTGGATCAGAAGCTCCCCATTAACAAAAGCCACCCCCCCAAGTCCTCTTGAAATAAACGTAAGTCATACTTCCAGAGTAACAGATATTCATGTCACTATCCCCTGTTTAACATCAGTCCCCTCGAGATGTCGTGACCCCATGGTCACCCTGGAGCCCTTACACCAACATCCCAATCAGAGACTTCCTCCATTAACAAAAACCCTTTATTTTACCCCTCAAGAAGAGACCCACCGTAACCAGCCCACTGTCACCTCTAATTTACAGACACCAAAACAGTCCTGGAAATGCTAATTACAGGACCCCTGAGTCTTCCTACCTTCTGCACCCTCAAGAAACCCCCAGTGCCTTGTATGAAGCCCACCCCACATAGCCCACAGCCCCTGTGCTGGCTGGGCTCCCAGAAAATTCTCTATTTTTTAAGTAATGACTTCCCCCTTTGGGGGACCCCAAAATTTGGAGGCCCCATTCTGGGACTCTGGGGATCCCAAACTCCTCTGTGCTCCCGAGTCCTATAGCTCCTAGAAGACCCCAAGGCCCTAATTCCTAGGAACCCCAAATCATGGAATCCCCAAATCCCCAGGGAATCCCAAATTTGAAAATCCAATCCCAAGCCCCCAAGAAACCCAATGATGAGGTCTTAGTGCCTGGGATGGAGGAGACTGCAGTTAGTAAATGCATTCCAGGCTCCCGGGGCACCTCAAGCCCTATTCACAGGCACCAGGAGACCCCAAACAGGAATTCCCATCCTTGGAAACAAGAGGACTTCAATGCCCTGAGTCCGTGGATCTCAAGACAGCCAAATTCCAAGAGCCCAAGCCCCAAGGGAACCCCAAATCCTAAAGGAGGGAGGCCTTGAAGGGGTCCCAAATCCTGGAGTCCCTATTTCAATCTACGTTCTAATCACTGGCCCCAAAGGACCTCCCAGCACCTGGGCCAGACCAACAGCCGGAGGGAGAACCTGAAGGCCCAAGAGGTCCAGGGCGGACCTGGGGCCCTGACCACCAATGACAGCTCACGACTGCCCCTTCACTGCATGTCCCCAAACTCAGCATGACTCCTGTCCTCTTCAATAAAGACGTTTCTATGGCCCCTCGGTGTCAGGTCATTGTTTGGGGGTTTCGGCCCTGCCTCTGTTCCTTTGCTGGAGCAGGGCGAGAGAGGAAGTCCCTCCTTCAGTCTCGCCTCCCTGCAGCATGGGCATAGGGTGGCGTAGCCTGCGGCAAGTCCTCTTGCGTGCTTCCCGCGGCGGTCATGACCGCCCCTCCTGTCTGGGACCCCTCCGCCGTTGGACGGGGTCGGTTCTGGAGCTCCGATTGGTGGGCGCCAGACGAAGCCCGCCCCCTTCCCCGCCAATGGCTCAGGGTCCAGGAGGCGCAGCCTATCCCTGAGCTAGAATGGAGGGCCGGGCGGACGCTGAGTGGGAGCGCTGATTGGACCGAGGACGGGCCCTAAGGCCTCTGAGCGTTCCCATTGGCCTGAGCACTTGCGTCAGTAATGTGGGACGGAAGTGGCTGGGAGGGGAATGGGGGCGATGTGGAAGTTGGAAGGGACACTGGTGGACGGTCAGTTTTGGGGGTGGCCAGGGGCAGAGAGGGGTGTGAAGAGGGCTGAGAGTGGGGGTCCAGGGAAATTCAGAGTGGAAGTCCGAGGAGGTTCAGAGAGTGGAGTCCTAAGAGACTCAGAGTGAGGGCTTCAGGGAGGGAAGTTTTGAGAGGAGTCAGGCTTGGGGCTAAAGGTCCCAGGATGCTGGAGCGAAGAGAAATCTGAAGGGGTGCAGAGTCGGGGGACCCGAGGAATCTGAGAGTGGACATGTCTGAGGAGGCTCAGATTTGGGGCTCAAGGGTGCTCAGAATGGGGGATCTGAAAGGACTTGACGCCCGAGGGTCCAAGGGGTCCCTGAGTGTTGTTAGAGAGCCGGGCTCATGGTTGCGGGTCTGAAGTGGGGTCTCAAATGAAGGTGTTCAAAGGGGCTCTGGAATGCTGTCCTGGGGGCTATGTATGGAGCTTTTGAGAAAGGCTCCCTATGTGGAGTCAGAGAATGTTTTTTGTGAGAGAGCTGCTGGTCTGACCCAGGTGCTGTGAGGTCCTTTGGGCCAGTGACCAGAACATAGATTGAAATAGGGGCTCCAGGATTTGCCCCTGAAGACAAATGTGTAGTTTGGTGGGCCCTTGAAGTTTTGGAGGAATATTTTGCGTGCTCATTGTGTCCAGGCAGGGAGCCTGGGAACTTGCTTTGTAGCTTCAGAGATGCTGAGGACTCAGGTTTTAGAGACCAAGTGAGTTTCACAAGAGGGCTGAGGTGAGGTTCTGGCCTGTGATGGGGTGAAAGGCTTAGTGACTTCAGCGTGCCCTTCCCTCCCCCACAGGATTGGGTGCAAGGAATTGGTGTCGATGGAGGAGCAGGACGTCAGGGTCCCAGCCCTGGAACCCTTCAAAGTGGAACAGGTTGTCAGAACTGGGGGTGCAGAGGGTGGAGGTGGAGACTAGAGGGTGGGAGCAGGGGTGGAATAGGCAGGTGTCAGTGGGTTTGTGGGTTGGGACTGCCTCCTCCCTCCAAATTTATTCTTACCGTCAGTCCAGCCTTACCCCCAACCTCACCCCAAAGTGGGCATTGGTTCCTCAACTTTAGATCCATCGTGAGCCTTTCTTCGGAGGGAATGGGTGCTCGATGATGATAAGGGTCAAAGGCCACACCTTCGGGGGGGTCTCTCTATCCTAGGCACCACCTGTAATCTACTATGTCCCTGACTTCATCTCCAAGGAAGAGGAGGAGTATTTACTTCGACAGGTGACCCCAGAGCCCCTCTGGTCTGTTTTCCCCTTCTTCCCATATCCATCCCCCAACCCCTGGCCCTGTATGAGAACCCCCAAGGCTGCAGTGAAGACCCTGGCAGAAAGGAGAGTGTCACCCAGCACCCATCCCCCACCCTTCCTGTTTCTCTCTGAGGATCTACAAGGAAATATCAGAAAGAGATTTTTCTGGGAGGCTAAGAAGAAACCAAATTGATTCCTACAAAGGAGGTGTTTATTATGAAGCTGAGTCTCCCTGTACTGAGATAGCCCAGTCCAGCCTTCAAAATGACAATGCTATTGAGATTAGATTCCTTGTGCAGGAATAGCCTAGTGCAACCCAGAGTCTCAGGAACAAGTTACAGAGCGCATACTCCCTGTACCAAGATAGCTCAATCCTGCTAGCTTAGAGAAAAAAAGGAGGTCATAAACATAAGCCGAGATAACCCAGTTCAAATCCTTGAGACTGGGGAATGAAGAATTTAGTGTTCAGATCTCTGTGCTGAGAGAGCCCAGGAATCAGAATGTTGCAGGATAAAGCCTTCCCTATGCTAAAACAGCATAGACC
The DNA here is from genome assembly GCA_963574415.1 of Tarsius wallacei. Classification (NCBI taxonomy): domain Eukaryota; kingdom Metazoa; phylum Chordata; class Mammalia; order Primates; family Tarsiidae; genus Tarsius; species Tarsius wallacei. Next base: position 3,256 of record CAUYQG010134716.1, on the reverse strand, counting down.
CAGAGTCTTAGAAACAAGGTTACCAAGAGCATGAGAGATGCTTAGGTGGCCCAGTCCATATTCTGTTCTCAAAGTTTGGGGAATTTACAAAGCTCAGAGTCCCTGCAGCACTTTGCAGCCCCAGAGCCTTAGTTACAGAGCACAAATACTCCCTGTGCTGGAGTAGTCCACTCCAACTTGAGTCCCAGGAACAAGTTAGCTACAGAACACAGACTTTTGTACTGAGATAGCCCATTCCAGACTTTTGGATTCTTAGGGTTGAAATTTTTACATAGTATAGAATGCTGGCACTGAAATAACTCAGTCCTGCCTATAACCATGAAGGGAATAGGAGATTATCAACTGGAGTATAGACTTCTTGGACTGCAATAGCCCATTTTAGAACATGAGGATTTAAGCAGTGGAAGATTTTCAAAGTACTTTCTTTGTTGTACTGAGATAGCCCAGCTTAGTGTACTCCCTCCCCCAGGCAACAGCAACAAGGAGGTTTCAGAATTCAGTCCAGGAATCAGGAAATTGGAGTACAGGCTATTTGCGGAGCTGAAAGAGCCCAGTCCAGCCCCAGAACTCTGAGTAGATTCAGACCATGACTGTAAAGCCCTGGTTCCTTTCCTCAACCCTGGTAGATATAGGTGGGCTTTGGGGCCAAATACCTCTCCAGTAAAGAAGGCAAACAAGTCCTTGGAACACAGTATCCAAAGAATGATCCCACAATGAGATGGCCCATTTCCACCCCAGGTAAAGGCCTCAGTGTTGACCCAGGTGGGAGAATCCGTAGAGGGGTGGTCTTGAAAGAGGACTGACCTCTTTTCCCCTCCTAGGTTTTTAATGCCCCAAAGCCAAAATGGACCCAGCTCTCTGGGAGAAAGTTACAGAACTGGGGTAAGTGTCCCTGGTTGGGGGCACGGGTGATTCTGGGATATGGACTGGAGCAGGAGGCTCCAATCCAATCGTCTGAAAACATTGAGGAGGTCCCTGAGGGCCAGGAGGATTCTGCCTCCTGAAGGATTAGGGATTTCCTGATGAGTTGGGAGTATCTGAAAGGGTCTAGTGGTCTGGAGAAGTTAGAAAATCTTTGAAGGGTCCAGTGGCAATCTCCAAAGGATCAGGGGGGTTCCTGAGGGGGTCAGGGTGCTTCCAACCTCTGGGATATCGCTAATGGGGGCTCCAGGTACCATGAGAGAGCCCTCAGGACCCTATTGCCCTCTCCAGGTGGACTACCCCATCCCCGGGGAATGGTTCCTGAGCGGCTGCCTCCATGGCTCCAGCGCTATGTGGACAAAGTGTCTGACCTCAGCCTTTTTGGGGGTCTCCCAGCTAACCATGTCCTTGTGAACCAGTACCTGCCTGGGGAGGGCATCATGGTAACCACACATCTTTGCCCTGACCCCCACGGCCACTGCCTCCCCCAGACTGCTGAGCTGTCGTGGGACAGGGCATCATGTCTACCCACCCTTATCAAGTAGCCACATCCCCCAAGCAGGCATTCGCTTCCTTGTCCCCAGCCTGGGAGCCCCCCTTTGACACAGGGTGGGGGGAGTGTGGACGCCTGCCCAGCCAAGCCCTGGTACCCATTCCCCAGCCCCACGAGGATGGACCACTCTACTACCCGACTGTCAGCACCATCAGCCTGGGCTCCCACACCGTGCTGGACTTGTACGAGCCACGGCAGCCAGAGGATGATGACCCTACAGAACAGGTGGGCCCTGAGATGCTGTCCCAACCACTCGGGGGTGCCCTGACATCTCACATCCTCCAAGATTACTCGATCCTCGATCCCACCTGCCTTCAGGGTACTCCTGACATCCTCCCAGACACCTTCCTCTGTCCCTTGGGTACACCCACTTCCTCCCAGATACCCACCCCTTCTGCTTCAGGGTCCCCTACATACCATGATTTCCACAGGCACCCCAATACTCCTACCTACTGAATGGATGCCTCTGACACCCCCACAGACCCCTGGCCCCACATGCTCAGAGTGTTTCAGCTGCCCAAAGTCCACATATGCCCCATGCAGGGCTTCCCAGCCTCCGATAGACACTCTGATATCCTCAGATACCCCACCGTCATTCTCTCATGGGTTTCCCAACATCCTCCCAGATGCTCTGACACTATCCCAACACTGACATCCTGCTACTCCAGTAATGTGATCTCTGGTGCAGGATACACCCGGATTCTCCTTGGCCCCTCAACTCATGATTTGCTGCTCAGGGACCCCCGACATACCCTGACAGTACCTTCTCTGAGTGATGCATTTCTGACATCTCAATAGTCACAGAAACTCCCCTGGACACCCTGACCCGCCCTCCTTGGGGCTCCCTCTTAAGCCCTACATGCTCCTGGATACTCTGACACCCCCTCCTACTGTGCTGGTGTTCTCTAGCATCCTGATGTCCTTGGGTGCATCACTCCCTATGACCTCTGTCTCCCTCTGTCCCCACCTGGGTCCTGCTTCAGCCATGCCCTCTCAGCCCCCCTCTGCCCGGTTCTGGAAACCGTCCCAGTCCCAGCTCATCAGAGATCCTAGTTGCAGCTTCCACGTTGCCTGGCCTTTTGACGCCCCCGTCTGCAGCCTAGTTCCCGCCTCCTCCTGAGGGACTGCAGACCCCCTGCCCTCCCTTCCCAGCAGCCTCACTCAGGGACCCGCCATTCTCACTCCTGAACCACCAAAGCCTCTGTCTCTAGGCGCACGCTGGCTCCTCAGCCTTCGCCCCTAGAGAACAGTTTTGTCCCCTGATCCCCGAGGCCTGTTGACCTTTCGCCCTCTCCCCGACTTCTGGAGACCTGCTGACCATCAGTCCGCCCTTGCAGCCCCGGCCCCCGCCCCGGCCCACCACCTCGCTGCTGCTGGAACCGCGCAGCCTGCTGGTGCTGCGTGGCACCGCCTACACGCGCCTCCTCCACGGCATCGCAGCCTCCCACGTGGACGCGCTGGACGCCACCTCCCTGCCGCCCAATGCAGCCGCCTGCCGGTCGGCACATCCCGGAGCCTGCCTGGTACGCGGCACCCGGGTCTCGCTGACCATCCGCCGTGTGCCTCGTGTGCTGCGCGCCGGCCTCCTGCTCAGCAAGTGATGGCCAGGCTCTGAGACCAGCTCGGATTCCTGTGCTCCTGCCCCTTGGGGCTTCTGTGACCTTGGACCCTGGGCAGAGGTGGTTCCCCCGGGTTATTTATTTCCCATTAGCTTTGTGGGAACCACAGGAGAAGACCCCATTCCAAATAAACCACAAACGTTTTTCCTTGGTTGTAGATTTT
>CAUYQG010134715.1:0-19319 GCA_963574415.1 Tarsius wallacei | reverse complement strand
ATCCAGTTCTAAGAATCATATTTTGTTTGATTATGAAGATAAAATTTTGAGGTTATGTTAAAAAACAAAAAAGACCAACCGAGAAAACCCCAAATGCTCCCCTGACCAATCACATAGGATGTATCCATCTAGTTAGCCCACCTGCAACTTACCTATGACAACAGCCTCCAATCAAGGCACACCTGAAGCCTCCCCTTTTATCCACTATGTATAAAGCTCTCCCACTCCTTTGTCTGCCTTTGAGACTCTGTCAAAACACAAGTGATGGCAACTGACTCCCTTGCTATAGTAAGCTCTGAATAAATAGCCTTTGCCTTTTCCCATGTGGTTGGTCTTTGTTTATTTCCACTGGATGGAAGAAGGTTTTCTGACTAATCCCATGTGCTCATTAGAGGTGCAGAGAAGAGGAGTCACAGAGAGTCAGAAATTGGGGTGGGGGGAGGCCTGAGAAGCAGTTAGAGTGGCATTTACTTCTAGGAATCAGAACTCAGAGGGAAGGTCTCCTGGGTTCCATGTGGGACACACCAAGTGGTCCCTTGGACCTGAACAGGGGGCTTTGGGGCTGCCAGTCTAGCAATTACACTGCAGGAACTGAGCCCAGAAGTCCACTCTTATTTTGAATCTATTGTAACTATAAAATCTTTCTGGGCAACCCACTTTTGGGTCCCCTTTTGCTGCCGAGAGCTTTCTTATCTTCTAATAAACTCTGACTTGCTGGAAAAAAAACTTTCTGTCTGGGAAAAGGTGAGACACGCATAGCAACAAACATCTGGTTAAATATTTATCAAGCTCTTAACATTTTCTAGACCCTTGTGCTTAGCACAAGGGAAGAAGCAATGAACAAAATAGGAATCTCACAAGCTTTCATTTCTCCACATATAGTGCCTAGCAATAGTAGGCACTTAATACTGTTTTTATCTTGTAAAAAATCAGAAAGAAATGGCTTGGCTAATGTGTCATTAAGAAGTTTCCTGCCTGAAAATCCTAAACCATATAAGAAGATTCCTGAAGGAAGGAAGAGCTTCAGAAACTCTAGCCTTAGCTCTGTCTTGTGTGAGTATATGTATATACAAAAACATACAGTTGGATATTGCCTTGCGCTAACTGTTGACTATCTGTATGCTACAATGTCTTAATATAAAAATGTGATTAATAATGTTTCCTTCCTTATAGATTTGAATGAAATGATAAAATAAATGTAGATATGCAAAAGAATTTACAGCAGATATTGTTATTTTGCTCCCTTCCTGTTGGAGAGCTTGGTAAAACATGTATACCCATACTTACTTCCAGGGTGGTCAATTTTTCTCATATTTCGATGGGTGATATTTGCAGTCCCATGATACTATTTCCAGTTCAGTTCAGGTCTCTCCCTTCCATGATGGTTTCTCTCCTTCTTGACCTCTTTATCTGCTGAGTTCCTAAAGCTTTTAGGTTCAATGCCCATGAACAGGAAGGAGGGCTATATGACTGAGATGGTATCATTGCACTGGTGTGGTTGACTGGTTGGGATCTGCTATGTCTCTCATTCCCATGTGTCCTCCTCCACAGCTTTGCAGTAAGTTCGTAGAAGGAGACCTAGTTTTGAACCCAGCTTACTCTTCCAGCAAGCCAGATGCCATAAAGCGGAAGCTTGAGAAACTTACATTTGTACAATGAAATGCATCTGATGCCTGTTGTCTGGCTCTTCTTTCTTATACCTCCCTGATTCCTGTTTTCCTGCACATGGTTAAAACAAGATGCTAGACTGCTCATTCAACTACCTGCTGCCTGTTGACTGACTCATCTTCCTTCTTTTGAATTGTCAGACTAGTATTTTTAAATTGTAATACTGTTCATATCATACCCCTGCTCAAAATCATTCAATGGCTTCTTGTCAAACAGAGCCACCAGGGCATTCTAAAATTCAATCTGATGTTACTTTAATATCAAAAATTGTGTTCTAAATGAGAGGAATAATATGACAAAAGTTGAGGGTAGGTTGAAGCAGTAACTAGATTTGTTAACTCCAATCAAGCGGAGAAGCCACCTGGGTGGGAGGTATAGACCAAACTGACATGTAAATTAGGCAATGCTGTGACTCTATCCTTAGCTATAAAAAGGACCTCAAAGTGGGCCTGGGTTTGTCAGTCAAAGTGGGAAAAAGAATTGCCCTTGGATGTCCATAGCTCTGGCTATTATAACACCCAGAGCTTAAGTCTGGTTATTAAGCGGTTTCAGTATGCCAAGAAACCCTAAACATGCTCCTGGGAGAGCAAACTTAAAATTGTTTGAGGTAACACAACTTTTCCTTTAGTGGATAAGCCCCTTTCAAACCAGGAAGGTTTAGAATTAAGTATAGCTATAAAGAAAACAAAAACATAGTAGTTTTGATTTATTCTGTGTGCATTTGTTATGCTAACTACCTATAGTGTTTAAGAATATCTGACATATTATAGTGTCGATAAGTTAACCTTGTGATTTCAGTTTCAAAACACAAAAAATGAGTAAAATTCACTTAGATTTGCTTTAGATTTGTGACTTCTTTGAAACTAAGCTTTTACACATTCTTGGAAAATACAAGAGACTATAAGAATCACTGTATTTAAAACATATTTATAATAATTACGAAAGTAAGGAAAGTTAAGACAACAAAAAATTAAATTTATAAATGTGGTATAAAGTGTTTCAAGACAATAAAGTAATTGGATTTTTAAGTGGGGCCAAATATCAGTCAATACCCTTAAGTGATTATTAACATTTTCTAGCCTTGAAATTGAACAATAAAATTTGTTAACGCTTATAGTAGAGCTGAGATTATGACATGCAACTTTAATAAATACAATGTTACTTTAAAAACAAAGTGAGCTCTGACTTTTAATTTTTTGTTCACCCAAAACTTTTCATTTCCTAGTTCTAAGAATGAAATCTAAATTCCCGTGTAAGGTGTTCAAGGTCCTCTATAATTTGGACTTGGTTTGGATAACCACTTACATCTCATGTCCCTGTTCCTCCCTATAAATACATTCCAAGCAGGTGTACCCGTTTATTTATTTACTTTTCATACACACCAAATCCTTCCCTGGCGTTGTGGCCTTTGCACTTGCTATTCCCTGTGTGTGGAGAGACTTTCCTTGCTTCACTGTCCTCCTGTCAAACTCAGCTGCATGGTCTTTCCTAAGGTGAAGTCACAGCAAGGTCACCCTACCTACCCTGTTTGATCTGGTCTCTGTACTCTGGGTTCCACCACTCTATTTATTTCTCTAAGGTGAATCATCTCCATTTTTAATGCTTTAAAATTGTTATGTTGCTTATTGGCTTTTGTTTTTCTTCCCCAGCAGAATGTACTCATCATGAGAGCAAGACGTTTGTCTTGTTTATAGTCACTGGCAGTTAGTAGGTGCTAAATAAATATTTATTCAACAAATTATTGAAATGTACATTTATATTTAAGACAAAGATGAGCTTGCACTCTTCTGTCTCTTTAGTAACTTCCTTTTCTCATCTAACAATTACTGATTAATGTTTCCAAATTAAATATGTATGCACATAATAATTACTAAACACTATATAACACTTGTATTAATACATTACAGATGATAGAGCAATGAGCAGACATTCTAAATTTTAATGAAGTCTGATTATCATTTTCAAAAATGGATAAATAGAAAAAAATATGTCTTCAATAGAAAACCACAGAAGAACAAATATAATACCTCAAAATCAGTTGTTATAAGAATCAGTAAAAAAGGTATTACAAACTCACCTTCCAAAAGGACACTAAAATAATTTATCTTTATGCAACAGAGACAATAATTGTAAGGAAAAATAAACAAATAAAAAAAAATTGGGCTGAGGATGAAAAACAACAGGTTAGTCTGAAAGCAGAAATAGATGAGAAAAAGAAACTTTAACAAATTAGACCTTTAATACTAGAATCAAAGTTCAAATTGACATAACATGAGCATCCTGGAAAATAAACTTGAGAAGCTCTTAAGGAAAAGAACCAAGCTGAGAAAAAAGTGACATGGAAAATTATAAAGAAAGACATCCAACATAAAACAAGAGGTGTAAATCAGAATAAATGGATCACAGCCTCCATATCAGAGAGAGAAACAAAGAATTGATTATGCTCCTTGAACATTCTCATTCTATGCCCTTAAAACAAAGAGTAATACATACTCAGAGAGAACCTGGTTAAATTTTTGAAATGGGCTGATAAAAAAAACTATTCAACATTTCAACAAAAAAATTATTCCTCTGTATAATCTAAAGATCAAAAGACAATACAGAAAAATTTAAAGAGTGTGAAGGAATGTGTGCGGTCAAAGAATTTGATGCATACACAAGTTGTCCTTCATAGGAAGGACAACAGAAAGATATTCAGAATGCAAGGTTTCTCACTCAAATTGTAACCTCTCAGTCACACTTTTCTTCACTTTTAAAAAATTTCTTCCTGTTCTTCTCACTTAAACAATGTATTTTAGAGATCATTTCATGTCACATGAGGTTGTCTCATTCTTTTCAATGTCTATGACATATTTCATTGTGTAGTTATACATAACTTTAAAACTACTATCTCATTTTTTTCTATTTAATAAAATGGTTTTTAAAAAAGATTTAGAAAGTAAATTAGAGAGAGAGAGATAGAGATAGAGATAGAGATAGATAGAGAGAGAGAGAGAGAGAATGATTCACCTTTCCAAGGTAGAAGGGGTCCCAAGCTTAGGAAACCTGGTGGCGGTCATAGCTCAAAGAGAACATGACCACACCAGAGCTTAGTAAAGCAATGGCAAAAATGAAGTTCTTGTATCAAAAAAAGAATGCAATGTTTCAGAATATAAATTAATAACCCAGGAATGTGAATGTCATATATTCTTTGATTAGAAATGGAAATGTTAGATCAGGAGCACTATTATTTGCTGACTTATTGATTCAGGAGGCCACAGGTGAAGATGGAAACTTCCCTCACTTTCTCTTTAATTCTTTTTTGGCTTCTTTTTCTATATCAGGAAACATGTTTCCCAATGCACATATTTCAGCCTACTCTTCTGATTGACTTCTTGATATTTTTGATAACTACATAAAACATGACTATACTTTTGCTAAGTATGCACCAACTGAGAATACAGCAGGATATAGTGTAAGAATTGGTTTTTTAAAAAAAGCTTTTTTGATTCCAAAAAAGCAGAATTGCATAGAATTCCACAATGGCCATTTAGCTGCCAAGGAATTTAACAACTTTTAGTATCTTACATTAAGTGAATTGAGTTACTTTTTAAGCCATCCAATAGCAGAGATTTTCACTCACAATCTTATTCAAATAATACTCCATTTTGGACCTGTGTGTATTACTTTTACTATTCTTAAAATAATTATTCTGTCAGTTATAATATCAACTATATGAAAAAGTCATAGACAAAAATAACTTTATGAAAATTCATTACAAAATTGTTATCTTGGCAGAATGGAGGTGTAAAAAAATTTACAAAATCTTTTGTACATCATTCCAGTCATTTTCCCTTTCTCTTATGCAAGAACAGGGACGCCCAAGAAACCAGGATTTATAGAAAATTGTGTATTTATTCTTACATGTTTAAACTTCAGTCACCTTCCTTTTGTTGCAATACAGCTATCCAGACACTTTTTCCACTGCTAAAAACAGTTTTTGAACTTGTCAATTTTGATGCCTTTTAGTGCTTCTGCCGTTTTTGTTTCACCTCTTCCACGTCAGCAGGATGTTTCCATTTGAGGAATTTTTTTATCTGGCAAAACAAAAACAAAAAGTCTCTCTGGGCGAGACTGTGTGAATAGGGAAAGTGGGGCACAGGTATCATACCGTTTTCAGGCAAAAACTGCTACACACTCAGTGCTGTGTGGGTAGATTGTTTGTGTAACTCACCTATCATGAAATGGGCAAACATGTTGAAAGAATCTCCAAAAAAAATTTACTGATGCCAAACGTAACCTCTCACAACAACAGTAGCCAGTACACTGATGCCGATGGGTTCCTAGAACACTTCTCTAGCAGGGGAAGCCTGTACTACAAGGGGCCTGCTCCCCAAAAGATAACTCTGATTTTTGGGGGATGCCCCTCATATTTTTTCTCTTAGTGTCTTTTGGGGCTACCTTGATTATTTCCACCTGCATATAAGCATGGTGTTGGAGCTCTCTTTATCTTAAAAACCTTGTCTTGACCTTATTTCCTGCATAGCTCTCACCCAATTTCTCTACTTTCTTTTGCAGCAAACCCTTGAGAGAGTTGCCTATATTCTTATAGTCTCCAATTTCTCTCTCTAGCTTTGTCTTAAATCAACTCGAAGCAGGTATTGCATCACTGAAACCTTTCTTGTCAAGGTCTTCAAAGACCTTCACGTTGCAAAGTCCACTGGCCAATTCCCATTCTTCATCCTGCTTGACACCAGCAGCATCTGACCCATTGGCCCACCCTCCTCTTCCATATGCTGCCATGACACAGCCTTCCCTGGTTTCTTCTCAGCACCATCTTTTTCTAGATCCTCTCTTTTCTTCAGCCTTGTACAGCTGCAGGGCCCCAGGGCTCAGCCCTATTAAGTTTATGAACTCATCCTAGAAAAAGTGCTACATACCTCATTGCTGAATATCACTATGGTCACCTTTGAAGTACTCCCCTTGGGAAGCTGTGCTCCGATGCCACACTTAGTCCACCTATCAAAGCAATTTTGGAGCTCTTTTTCAGGGATGGTCATCAGAGCCATCATCTTAATACCCTTGATGTCTTGAATGTCATCAAATGTCTTCCTTTCAATATTTCGTTTATCTTCAGGTAAAGAAGAAAATCATTGGGGGCCAGATCAGGTGAATAGGGAGAGTGTTCCAATACAGCTATTTGTTTGCTGGCTAAAACTCCCTCACAGACAGTGCTGTGTGAGTTGGTGCATTGTCATGATGCAAGAGCTTCTTTGCGATCATTTTTGTACACACCTTTCTCATGCCAAGATTTTCAGTTAGAATTTTCCCAATTGTTTCTCTATTGATGTTTATTTGGTCTGCTATGCTTCTCACAGTCAGCCGATGATTTTGACACGCAATTCGATACATTTTTGCAATGTTTTTGTCTGCTCTGTTTATCACTGGTTGTCCTGACCTCTTTTCACCAATGATCCTTTCTCTCCCCTCAGAAAAAATGTTTAATTCATTTGAACACTGCCATTTTCTTCATGGCATTATCCCCATAAACTTGGACTAACATGTCTCTGATTTCATTTCCACTTTTGCCAAGTTTAACAAGAAATGTAACATTTGTTGCTCTAATTCAAGCTCTGATAGTCTCGTGATGGCACACAAAAACATGCAACAGTAATAAACGCCATACAGCAAGACACTCCCATGTGGATGGGAACACCGCTGTGAAACAGTGATAAATCAAGGTTAGGAAACCTTACCAAGTTGTTTGTCTAGTGCTGCCAACACAAGCGCACAGTGGCAAGTTCGCGAAATTAATTGTCGGGCCATACAGATCCTCTTCTCTATCAATATTCCCTCCCTTGGCAATTTCATCCAGTCTCAAAGTCTTAAACAATATTGGACTACAATAGCAGACCACCACACATTTGGCTCTCTGAAACCACAGACATTATTCTCTCTCAGCTCTAGATGCTAGAAGCCCGAATCTGGTGGCTTGGATGTAGTTCCCTGGGTAGAAATAGTTTTAGGTAATCATCAGAAAGAAATAAAATCCCCTTTTGAGGGCAACTATAAACCTGGACTTCGAGGGTCTCCAGAAAAGTCAACGCAGGTCAAAAGCAAAATTTGGCTCCCATTTCTCTGCTCGGTTCTGCAGAAACAGAAGAGCCCAGAGTGTGAACTGTGTGGGCAGGCGGGATGCAATCTGCTGAGAGACGCATGGATTTTGCCTCTGTCTGCCTGCTGTCCCCACCACCTAGTTGTCTAAGAGCCTCCAAGACAATACTAATACAATCCACTGGTATTTTCATGATGGATACTGTCGCAGTCTGATGTTACTATAATAAGATATCTCAGACTGGGTAATTTATAAAGAATGGAGAGTTATTTCTTAAAGTTCTGGAGGCTAGGATGTCTAAGGTTGAGGGGTAGCATCTGGCAAAGAACTTCTTACAGCGCTACCCCATGGAGGAAGGTGGAAGGGCAAGAGAGTGCAAGACACCAAGAGGGCGCAGGACACATTTTAATAAAAAACCCACTCTCTCGAGGCCAGGGCCCCCATGATCTAATAATCACCTCTTAAGGGTCCCACTTCTCAACACTGTGGCATTGGGGATTAAGCTTCCAGCAAATGAAATTTGGGGGATGTATTCAAACCATAGTGGGTATTGTTTAAAACTTTTGCATGATTATCTTCAAGTCTTGTAACAGCTTTACCTAGCGATGGGTAAGATTGGCGATTTCTATGGCATTTTCCAGAGTGAAAATCTGAACTTCAGAGAGGTTATGTCCTGTACAGTGTAATAATAATGAGTGACTAAGGCATCACGTTCTGAACAAAAGCTGTTGCTCTTGGTGATGGGCTTCCTTATTTTATGTTGAACCTGAATGCCTTAAGTACCATTTCTGTGTTGGAATTGAATTTATAGTGAACGTTTGCAAAAAGCCAGAGTTGGGAAAATTTTCTTCTCTCTTCACCTGCCAATATTTTGAACTGGCAATCCAGTCATAGCACATTTTACCCTTTATTAGTAGAAGCCTCTTTATTTCCTGCTTAAATCAAAATGGGACCTTATTAAGTGGGCTTGCAATAAGCATGTTGTAAATAAACAGTTGTAAATGGAAGATGCATTGAGTTGAGAACAGTGAGAAATTGATCTGACTGTATTTTATGAATTGTGTTAAGACTTTAAGAATGGGTAATAGAAATGATTTGCAATCTCTTACATATCCATATAGAATATTTATTTGGATTTTCAAAAGAGTGGTAATTTACCTCCTGGAGGTCACAGAAACTAGGGATGCATAATGAAATTTTCCAGTGGTTAAGAAAATAGACTTTGAAGTAAAACTGAACTGAAGTTGAAGTCTAGCTATTCTATGAACAAACTATGACTCTCAAACATTTTACCTAGTCCTCGGTTTCTCTGTCTGTAAGATGGGGATAATACCAGTATTTATCCTATAGAATTGTTAGTATTTGAAGAGAGGATTTGGTGCAGTTACATGGTACTGTAGCCATGAATTAAGGATGTTGAATTCTGCTCTACTTGGGTTCTTCTTGTGCCTTCATATTCCCAAGAGGTTTGTGACACACCTAGAATAAGGGCAGACTGAGCTCCCCTCACCTCTTAACTGGTGACTGTAAATGTAATTCTGGCAGTTCAATAAAGAGCTCTGGTAAAAGGCTGAATTGGTGTGTGTGATGCTTTAGGCTGAAGGGTAGCCTCTTACACAGCCCCAGAATCTACAATCTGGGATCTGCAGACACATAGTGCATTGAAGGAAAGAGTCTGGTCTTTGACTTATCTTGTCAGATCCATGGTATAAGTAGTGGAAGTGAGCTGTGATTGCACCACTGGAAGAGACGGAACAAAAGGCACAGGGTCACTAGTAAAACATATTCCCATAAATATCTTGGACTCTGAGCAACCTTATTGGAAATTCTTCCTTTCTTGGGAGTGATGGGCAAGAAGAAAAAGGAGATGATCTGAAGCGGGCATTGCATGAAGAGGGTAGAAGCAGCCGCTGCCAAAAGAGTTGTTGTGAATGATGAAAGAGAAGATGCATGAAAGACCCTGGCACGACATGTGTCTAGTAAGTGCTGCCTGTTGGAATGACTACTGAATTTATCAGGCAGCAATGTCCCCAGAAATTCCTACAAGAAGCCTTTTTGGCCCTGTTGTATTTCTGGGGTCGTTTTCAGCACTCTCTCCTTCTTCCTCACTTCCTTCTCTCACCTCCTCTGCTCTCTTTCTTTCCTCCTCCCTCCCTCTCTCTGTTTTATTTACCTCTCTCACCCTCTTTTATTCTCTCCCCCTCCTCCGTTTTCTCCTCTCCTCTCCTCCTCCCCTGCCCCTCTGTGTATGTCTACGCCTCACTGAAATTTTCCTCAGTTGTGTTTGTCTTCCCACATTTGGGTGAAGCTAAGTGAATTCCCAGCTGTATGCTAAACTGTATGCTCCTAGCTTCTAGGTCTTTGTTCACACAGTAGTGGTATAGAATTCATTGAATATATTTCTAAGGAGAGTTTTAGTGGGTTGACTTAATTATTTTTCTATCAGGTGGTCTTTTTCTGAAAACCATACTTTACTGTATGATCAAATTACTAAAATCTGTAGGTTAGACATTGTCAGCTCATAAAAAAAGACTTGGACTAATGAAAAAAATCTACTGATTGGGCACTACTCTCTTATTTCACAATTTTTAGTAGCTTTGAGGGCATTACTGGAAGTAGGGAAGTGGTGGAATAAGATTTTTTACTCTTTCCCCATTGTCTAGCTTGTAGTCCATGGCAATGCCATTGAATGGAGTAGTCCTCTAGGGGGAAATATCTTAGAAAAGGATCAGAAAGAAATAAAATCCTCTTTTGAATGCATCTATAACCTCTGATTTAATTTTTAAAAATATTTATTCATCTATTTATGTATTTATTTATTTTTTGAGTTGGAGTCTCACTCTGTTGCCCAGGCTGGAGTGCAATGAATGGCATGTTCACGGACACTGCAACCTCAACCTGATGGGCTTAGGCGATCCTTCCGCCTCAGCCTTCCAAGCAGCTGGAACTACAGTTGCACACCACCGCACTCAGCTAATTATTTTGATTTATTATAGAGACGAGATCTCACCAAGCTGCCCAGGCTGGTTCGAACTCTTGGACTCAGACAATCCTCTTGCCTTGGCCTCCCAAAGTGCTGGGATTACAAGTTGGGACACCGCAACCGGCCTAATTTTTTAAACTTAATGTTTAAGATAGTGATAAAAGTATTATAATTTTATTTTTAATTTATTTTTACTCATTTTTATTTTTTATTTTTATTTTTTGTTAGAGTATCACTCTGTTGCCCAGACTGGATCTTTTTCATTTCTTTATCACCCAGGCTGGAGTGCAGTGGTACAATCGTAGCTCACAGCAGCCTTGAATTCCTGTGCTCAAGCGATCCTTCTGCCTCAATCTCCCAAGTAGCTGGGACCACAGTCATGTACCACCACACCTGGCTAATTTTTGTATAGTTGGGGTGTTGCTATGTTGCTCAGGCTGGTTTTGAACTCTTGGACTCAAACAATTCTCTCTTTTCGATTTCCCAAAGTGCTGGGATTGCAGATATGAGCCACTGTACCTGGCTAAAAGTATTATATGTTGTACCTTATATTTACCATGGTATAGTATGTGACATGTTGGAAAGCAAGGATTTACTTTTCATACTACTTAGAATGTATTTCTATAAGTTCAGGGAAAAGTGTAGATATGTGAGTTTATTGCTTTGCCTTCCTTCTTACCTTTCTTCCTTTTCTGATTACACTGGGCTACATCATGATTAGATGTTTGGCCTCAAGTTTAAGTGACTTCGTTTTTGTGTTAGACACACATAACAATGCTCTAATTAGAGGAAATTCTGCACAAAAGTAGCCTAATGTAGTTTCCCTGCATTGGGGATCGTATGTAGGATGATTTAAGGCGGTTCTTGAAAGCACCACAAATCTAGAGCATTCCACACCTTGACTGTCATGCACAGGTGCCAGTGTTTCTATTTACCTAGTTCTAAGGATGCCTCATTCTAGCACATTCTATGGTACATCTGACTGCAAAACACTCACCACCTTCCCAAAATTGCTTTCTGTTAGGTAGAGGTGCTATTGTGGGATTGCCTTGAAAGCTTTGTGTTCTTCTCAAGAGACTCTATCTCTAGGTTATATCCATGTATCTCTTAGTTCTGTATCAGTCCCAGTCTTATGTAGATTAGTTTTCTATCGCTGCTGTAACAAATTACCAAAAAATGTAGTCGTTTAAACAACACACATGTACTAATTACAAGTTCTGGAGGCCAGAGGCCTGAAGTGAGTCTTACAGGCTAAAGTCAAGGTGTCAGCCGAGTAGTGTTCTTTCTGGAGGTTCCTGGTGAGAGTCAATATTCTAGTCTTTTTCAGCTGCTAGAGGTTGTCTGCATTCCTTGACTGTGGCGTCACTTCTACCTCTATGTCCATCACATGTTCTTTTCTGACTCTGATTCTCTTATAAGGACTCTCGTAATTACATTGAGTCCTTCTAGATAATTCAAGACAATTTTCCACCTAAAGATTCTTAACTTAATCACATCTGAAAGGGCCCTCTTACCATATAAACTAACATATTAATAGATTTTAGGACATCTTTGGGGAGCTATTATTTAGCCCACCACACTCTGCAACTTCTCAACATTGTCCAATGAATTGACAATATGATAAATGTATTTATTTTCTGGAAACCTTTTATAGATAGCAGGGAAGAACTTAAGTAGAACACACACACACACGTACACACACACACAAATTAAAAGCCTAACATATTAAGAAAGTTCTGGAGGTTTGTACTAGCCTTGGTTTCTGAAACTAATTATGATCTGGTGTCTGCAGCTTGGGAGTTCCCTTCTCCATGACCTCAGCAAGCTTGGGTTCTTCCTTCAGTAGATTCTGATCATCATTCCTGCGTAGGCGAAGTCCTGCTAGTTCTGTCTGTGTAGGGTTTAGAGGCCTATTGTTAGCCTTCACCACTGTGTATAGTAGCATGAGAAAGTATCCTGGGGGTGGTGCTGGGGAGATAAAGGCCAAGTTTCATGCTTACTGTTCTTGGCTCCCAAAATATATTTTTATTTACGTTTATTTTATTTTAAAGATGTGGGGTACATTTCAAGATTAGGCATACAAGCAGTCATTGTACAGGTAAAGTTTGGGCCTCCCTTTTGTCCCCACACCAAATCTTAGTAACTGGAGTGAATTCCCCAAGCAATCTGAAAAGCACCGTTTCCACTTCTACCTGAAGTCCAATGGGGAGGTAGGACCACATATTCATCATTGATTCAGTGTAAACCACTGTCTGCAATACAGCCCTAGGGCTTTCCAAGGTGACACACTTCAGCTCATGTTAGCCATGCTGTTTACAGGCTGGTAAATTGTTTTATAATCCCTATTTACCTTTTCCTCTGGCTGCTTTTAAGATTTTTCATTTGTCTTTGATGTTTTACAATTTTATTATAATGTGTCTTGATGTGGATTTCTTATTATTTATTTTGTTTGGAATTTGCTGGTTCTCTTACATTTGGGGGTTTGTGTCTTTCACCAATTCTGATTCTCAGCTGTTGTTTCCTCAGATATGCCCTATTGATTCTCTCTCTCATCTCTCTCTGGTAGTCTGATCAAAAGTTACTAGACAT
Source organism: Tarsius wallacei (assembly GCA_963574415.1). Lineage (NCBI taxonomy): Eukaryota > Metazoa > Chordata > Mammalia > Primates > Tarsiidae > Tarsius > Tarsius wallacei. Next base: position 5,985 of record CAUYQG010134715.1, on the reverse strand, counting down.
TCTTTGTAAATATTCCATATCTCTTATTTTCTTTTCTGAATTTTTTATTTTTCAGTCTCTCTGTTCTGCATTCAGTAAAATTTTTGTGCTCTATCTTCCAACTCAGTAACTCTTTCTTCTATTATGTCCAATCTGATGCCAAATGAATTCATGTATTTTTAATTCTGTACTTTTGTTTTGGCTATTGTATTTTTCTATTTCTTCAACTTCTACTTGGTTCTTTTCAAATCTGCTATGTGACTTATTCATGTTTTTTATTCCCTGCAAATATTTTCAAACCTACCATTTATTTAACAGTTATTTTTGAATCAGTGTTTGTTTGAGAATTCTAATGCCTGAAGTTTGAGAGACTATTTCTGCTGCCTATTTTTTCCCCCCTGATTATTCTTATGCGTATTTCCTTTTCTTCCTGGTTATCTTTGACTGCATGTTGGATGGCCATTATCCTTAAAAAATTATTTTTTGGGGATTCCCCAAGGCTAGGAACAATGTGTCCTTCTTCAGAGAGGTTTTTGGTTTTTGCTACCAGGTGTCTGAGGTCTTTCCTCAAACTAAGTTTATTGGTTGAGGTTCTCTGGATCATCCATATAAAACCACAGAAGGACAGTTATACGGTCACCATTTCTCAGGAAGATTTTTTCCCCCTTTATTTTTCTTTTCCTGTTGTGCTCAGTGCCAAGCAGAATTCTTGGCAGTCTCTTGGGACACAGTAGGGGCAGGTTTAATCCTTGTTCATTACTATTCTGAGAGCACAGTCCCTTTAGAGTTTTAGCTTCATATAGAGAGGGTACCCTATAAGACTCCTCACCTTGAGAAGGTCATAAATCTTGACTTTTGTCCTTTTTGCTCTCTGGAGTATTTAGAATTAAAACACAAGTGGATATACTATTGACAAATGTCTTCAGAGCAAAAGTTGCTTTCACACTTTTATATTCAGCACATGTCAAATTCAAGTTTTCTTCCAGATTTTGGCCTGATAAGTGGAGTATTTGGTGCTTTTATGTTTTAGTCGGATTTTTTTTAAATCAGGAGAATTAGTCTAAATCACTTAGCCTACAATAACTTAGTCATGGTTTTTTGTTGTTGTATTTAACAGCACTACCTATTCCTGTAAGATTGGAAGTAAAGCCAGTGAATCTCATGTGTATCAGTCTACAGCTTTTATTCTTTAGCTTTGAGGTGAATTCCTTGGTCAGAGCCAATATTGCATACAAAACCGTGTGATTTATAAAAGCTCATAAACCCTCACATGTTGATATTATGGCAGAGGAAATAAGAAAGGCAAACCCAAACGGTTCACCCCTCCATGGCAGAAAAGCCTCTATTTTTTTGACCTGCCACAAGGAGTTGTCCCCTTGATGTGTCTTGTCTTCTTGGGTCTCATCTCAGGGCTGGAAATCTCTGTTGCTGGAACAGCAGGAACTTGTACTGGTTATAGCCATGTTACCTTTGAGAGGTTTCATTTTTATTAAGGCCATGCCAAATCCACTGTGCCAACCTAGCTGCTTCATTCATGAGTTCATTGGACAGGAATAGACTGACTGAAGAAGGCACATGACTAGTATTTGCAGAATAGTCCAACCTGGTAAATGATGGTGGATCTTCCAGCAGTGGACTAGTGGGAGGGTGTTGGGATAATCTTCCTCATAGATTTCCCAAATATTTCTTTCTTTCTTTTTTTTTTTTTTTGAGTTGGATTCTCACTCTGTCTCCCAGACTGGAGTATAGTGGCATGCTCATGACCACTGCAGTCTCAACTTGCTGGGCTCAGGCGATCCTTCCACCTCAGCTTTCCAAGCATTTGGAACTACAGACACGTGCCATTCCACCTGGTTAATTTTTTGATTAATTGTAGAGACAAAGTCTTGCCAAGTTGCCCAGGCTGGTCTCAAACCCCTGGACTCAGGCAATCCTCTTATCTCGGCCTTTCAATGTGTTGGGATTACAGGCATGAGCCACCACACCCAACTTCCCAAAGATTTCTTAAACCCTATTGTTTAGTTTGCTGGTCCAAAGAGGGTGGATACATGTGGAACAGAGCCATCCAGCCAAGCCTGGCTTCAATCAGCAACTCCCAACTGGCAGGGAGACATATGAATGAAAACAATGGATTGTGATTATAAGCCACTGAGTTTGCCAAAGTAACAAACTAATAAAAAATTCAGCAGACTCTTAGCAAGCATTCTATTTTATTCTCATAAGTATCACAGATATTCTCATCTCACTTGACTGTCTTCATTTATATATGTATGTATGTGTGATACATGTATGCATTTACTTTAGGCTGAAACCTTACATTAATCTCTTGTTTGATTCTTAAAAATTGTATATATTGGCTGGGCACGGTGGCTCAAGCCTGTAATCCCAGCACTTTGGGAGGCCGAGGCAAGAGGATTGCCTGAGCTCAGGGGTTCGAGACTAGCCTGGGCAACTTGGTGAGACCTCATATCCATAATAAATAGAAAAATAAGTTGGGTGTGGTAGTGAGTGCCTGTAGTTCCAGCTGATTGGAAGGCTGAGGTGGAAGGATCACTTGAGCCCAGCAGGTTGAGGCTGTGGTGGCTGTGAGCAAGCCACTGCACTCCAGCCTGGGCAACAGAGTGAGACTCTGATTAAAAAAAAAAAAAGTATATATTTAAGTTACACAATGAGATGTTTTGATATACATGAACATAGTGAAATGGTTACTATAACCAAGTAAATCAACATCCATTAGCTCATATAGTTACCTATTTGTGTGTGTGTGTGTGTGTGTGTGTGTGTGTGTGTGTGTGTGTTGTGGCAAGAGTACCTCTCATCTACTCTTCTGGCAAAAATCCCAAATACAAGACACCGTTATGAACTATAGTCCTCATGTTGTACTTTTGATAGCTAGACTTGTTCATCCTACTTATCCTACATATTTGCAACTTTGCATTCTGTTTATTTGACTTTTTCTTTCTTTTTTTGTAGATTCTACATAAAAATGAGATGATACAGTGTTTTCATTTCTGTGTTTGACTCATTTCACTCAGCATAATGTCCTCTAGGTTTATACATTTTGTATCAAATGGCAGTATCTTTTTTTTATTAAAAAAGACTGAATAATAATTCATTGTATACACAGTTGCATTGTTTAACAACAGGGATATGTTCTGAGAAATGGGTCATTAGGTGATTTTTTGTTATCGTGCAAATATCACAACCTAGATGCAAATACACAAACCTAGATGGACAGCCTACTCCACACCCAGGCTAGATGGCATGGCTATGGCTCTTTTGCTACAGACCTGTACAGCATGTTGCTGTACTGAACACTACAGGCAATTGGCACAATGGGAGTTATTTGCATATCTAAACATAGAAAAGATACAGTAAAAATAAGGTATAAAAATAAAAAATGGCATATCCCTGGGGGGCACTTATCAGAAATGGAGTTTGCAGGACTGGAAGTTGCGCTGAGTCAGTGAGTGAGTGGTAAGTGAATGTGAAAGCCTAGGACATAACTGCACACAATTATGGACTTTATAAACACCGCACAGATAGGCTGCACTAAACTTACATAAAGCTTTTTCTTTCTTCAATGATAAATTAATCTTAGCATACTTTAACACTTTTACCTTATACAGTTTTATATTTTTAACTTTTTGACTCATAATAACACATAGCTTAAAACACAAACATACTGTACAGCTACACAAACAATATTTTCCTTTTTATATCTTTATTCTGCAAACTATACTAAAATTTTTAAACTTTCTTTTCTTTTCTTTTTTCTTCCTGAAAATGAAGACACAGACATATACATTAACCTGGGCCTACACAGGGTCAGAATCATCAATATCCCCGCCTTTCACCTCCACATCTTTTCCCACTGGAAGGTCTTCAGGGGCAATCACGGACTGGCATCTCCCATGATAACAATACGTTCTTCTGGAATAACTCTTGTAGGACTTGCCTGATGCAGCTTTACAGTTACTTTATTTATTTATTTAGAGTTGGAATCTCACTCTGTCGCTCAGGCTGCAGTGTGATGGCACGCTCATAGCCATTGTAGCCTCGACCTGCTGGGCTCAGGTGATCCTTCCACCTCAGCCTTCCAATTAGCTGGAACTATAGGCGCATGCCACCACCATCCAGCTAATATTTTGATTTATTGTAGAGACAAGATCTCACCATGTTGCCCAAGCTGGTCTCCAGGCTGGTCTTGAACCCCTGAACTCAGGGCAATCCTCTTGCCTCCATCTCCCAAAGTGCTGGGATTACAGGCATGAGCCACTGCACCTGGCTGGCTTTCTTTTTTTTTTTAACAAGTAGAAGGGGTAAACTCTAAAATAATGAAGAAAAGAATAGTTTAGTAAGTACATAAGCCAGAGACATCATTGTCTATTATCATTATCAAGTATTATGTACCGTTCATAATTGTATGTGTTCAACTTTTATATGACTGACTGACAGCACTGCAGGTTTGTCTACACCAGCATCACCACAAACACATGAGTCCTGTGTTGTGCTACAATGTTACAACAGCTGAGACATCATTCCACAATAGGAATTTTTCAGCTCTACTGTAATCTTATGGTGTTACCATCACATTTGCAGTCCTTCATTAACTGAAACGTTGTTATGTGGCCTTTGACTGTATATACCACAGTTTCTTTATCCATTCATCTTTCAGTGGACACTTGGTTGATTCCATGTATTGGCATGTGGATAATACTGCAATGAACATGGGAGTGCAGATATCTTTATAAGGTGGTGTCCTTTGCCTTTTAATTACTGCCACTTGGGATCAGTTAGTCCCAGCACTCACTATCTCTATTGCTACCAATCATCCCATTTTGGTTACTTTCTGTTACCTTATCCACAGTCTCTTAGCAGTTTGGAGGAGGAGTGGGAAGTAGGGCAGACTGGCATCCTTTTCTTTCATGGTCTTTGTCCTCTATATTTCATCAAATGCATCAACATCAGTCATCATTAGCCAGTGTTTGATTCAACCTCTAGTCAGCAAATACACATCTTAGGTCAGCTCTCTCTGGTGCATGAATTTGGATTCATCTAAAATTGTAATTTGCCCTCCTTAGATGAGCTTCTGTAAATTCCTTAGCAACATATTCTTTCCCTACACAATACCTACAACTTCTAAGTATAATTCTTCTCTATCCTATTATTTCATAGTTTCCCAAGTATTTTTAAAAAATAAAATTTCTATTTTAAATATGTGGGGTGTAATTCAGGGTTAGGTATACAAATGTTCATTATGCAGGTACCCTTGTTGATGAGGTGTGCACCCTCTTCCCTGACAGTTTTCCACTACTGTCAAACCCTTTCTTGTAGTATAATGATAGTTGTTCAAGGTCTGCTTATGAGTGAAAACATGTGATACTTGGTTCTTTGTTTCTGTGATAGATCACTCAGTATTATAGCCTCTAAGTCCATCCAAGTCGCTGCGAAGTTCATGTTTCCTAATCTTATGCTGAGTTCCTTCCCTCTTGGGAGGATGGGCCCATTTGCCAATTCACTGGAAATGTCTGGAGAGTTCCATCGTTTGGGGTTCTTCCATTCTGACTTCACAGATTACACTTTTTGCCAATTAGAACATGAATTTTAACCCAAACCCTGAATATTTGTGAATTCAAAAGACGGTGATAATCAGCAGTGCTTGACACCAGCCTGTGACTCTTGTTTGCCTCCCAGGGTGGTTTAACTGAGCAAAAACCTTTTCCTGCAGCAGAATCACACAATGGCCTGCCCTTTGTTCTTATCTGTTTCCCTCTGGGCAACCTGGGACCTGCTCTTATGCATCAGTGCAAACATCAGTGCAAACAACCTGATGCTGTGAGAAGCTGTCTTCTAAACCCACTTGTGTTTCTGATGCTTTTTGAGATGCCTTTTATCACAAAGGATCTGAAGCAATAGCTATTAACTGCTTTGCATGGCAAGGCAGGGACTGCTCGCTTTCTGTGTTGTGATGGGAAGGACTTTAGCAGTCTTTTTTTTTTTTTT
>CAUYQG010134712.1:0-31600 GCA_963574415.1 Tarsius wallacei | reverse complement strand
CCACCAACAGTGTAAAAGTGTTCCCTTTTCGCCACATCCTCCCCAGCAACCATTATTTTTTGAGTTATTGATAATTGCCATTCTGACTGGAGTTAGGTGGTATCTCAGAGTGGTTTTGATTTGCATCTCCCTGATGATTAGTAAGGTTTCCCCTGAAAACTGGAACGAGACAAGGATGCCCACTCTCGCCCCTCCTGTTCAATATAGTATTGGAAGTCTTGACTAGAGCAATCAGAGAAAAGAAGGCAATCAGAGGTATCCAAATAGGTAAAGAGGAAGTCAAATTATCTCTCTTTGCAGATGACATGATTGTATACCTTGAAAACCCAAGGGAATTTGTCAAAAACCTCCTTACACTGATAAAGGACTTTGGCAAAGTCTCAGGATATAAAATAAATGTGCAAAAGACAATTGCATTTCTTTACACCAATAATAACAAACAGAAACCCAAATAAAAAGCACAATGCCATTCACAATAGCCACAAAAAAAATGAAATACCTTGGCATCTCCCTAAGCAGAGACGTGAAAGACCTCTACAATGAAAACTACAAAACACTGCTCAAAGAAATCAAAGACTTGTCTTAATCAACTACTCTGATACCTGGCAGCTCAACTCTTTTTAGCTTAGCTGAGCTCTTGAAAAATTGGCATGGCCAGGCTTGGTGGCTCAGCCTGTAATCCCAGCTCATTGGGAGGCCAAGACGAGTGGATTGTCTGAGCCCGCGGGTTCAAGACCCACCCAGGAAACTTGGGGAGACCTCACCTCTACAATAAATCAAAAATTAGCCAGGCGTGGTAGCAAGCACCTGTAGTTCCAGCTAGGACGGTTGAGACGAAGGATCGCTAGAGCCCAGCAGATCGAGGCTGTGGTGGCCGGGAGTGTGCCACTGCACTCCAGTCTGGACGATAGAGTGAGACTCCAACTCAAAAAAAAAAAAAGAAGAAAACTTGGCATGACAATCAGGATAGTTTATACACAATGCCATTTTTTAAAGAGCAAAAGGCCTGAAAATTTTGTGGGGGGCACTTCACCGATGACAGGTAACAGTAGCATTTGCAGGGTATTCCTTGAGGGTTCTGTGACTCTTTTGCCAGAGCCAGAGGGACCTCACCAGGCACTTTGCCAATGGGTCTTGGAAAGTATTAGCAGATCCAATATGGCACTTCACCAGCCAGGCCAATGGATCCCAGGAAATGCTACTGGAAGCCACGGTATTCTGGAGGGTACCAGAAAATTGTTTATATAAGGGTTTTGGTTCCAAAGTGGAACATTGGTCCTTCTCTTTAGTCCCTACCACCCTCGCTGAGATAACTTGGTGGACAAATCAGAGATCCAATAGAAGGGCTCTAAGAAAGCCAGAGAAGCAATTCCCTGGCTACTGTTCTCTGATGGTGGGACCAGAAGTCATTGGAGACCCTGCAAATGGGTTTTTGCCCAATAAATATTGTTAGATCCAAGCAGCTCCCTAGTGCTGACAGACAACCTGCCATACAGTGTGTCACTCATGTTCCTAATAAAAAATAATGTAGAGCTCTTCAGGATCACTTTGTCCAGTGATCTGAAGAGATCTTAGAGACTTGGCTAGTTTGCCTCCATTATGAAAAATGTAATCTTGTTAAACTTCATGGGGAAAAATGACTTCTTGAGAGGTGCATCACTACAAAATCTCCTTCTCCAGAGTGCCTTGACAATGGCCAATTGGCCTAAGGAGGACGAGGAAGGCAGGGAGATAAAAGAGTATGTATACCAGAAACCACCTTCTTTCTCAGGTGGGTATTATTTGGTCTGTTATAGATTTGATCCACACGTGATGAGTACACTGTCACTGAAAAACATGTCTGGAACACCTTTGCAGAGGCTATGGTCCTGCAGCCCTCCTGGTGTTCTCTTGGGTCTACTACCAGGATGCGGGGAACAATAGATGATAAGATCAACCAGACTCAGATTTATAGGTTTGTTCGTGCTGTTCCTGCTTGCTATCAAGCCCAATTAAACCACCTCATGGAGTTAGGTCTTTCGATCTGCAGCACAATTCATATCTTAACAGAGAAATTCCCAGGCACAGAACAAACAGCTACTGAGAAAATTGCAAAAATTGAGCCAAAAGAGGAATATAAAAATGGTTATCGGGTGTCCTCTTCTGGACTATCTAGGCAAGGGCCTTTCCAAAGAGAAGAGATCTCTAGGTCTGATTACTCAGTAACGGGACCTCAAAGCAGAAGAGTGATGGACTCCCCACTAAGGAACTCAGGGCCAAGTAGCAGATCATAGGGAATTTGAAAAGTTGTCCCCCTAGGGTCTGCATGGTGATGACCTTCCATCTCTGGTGAATTTGGAGATAGATCAGAGAGCCTCGGCAACTTTTCCTCCAACCACTCAGTTTTCAAATATAAACAAGACTGGGGGCTACGCCAAGATCCCTCTGTACTTAGGGGGCCCAAAGGCCCTATGCCAGTGTTTGAGTTCCGTGTGGTAGTGTAAGGAAATTGCATGTATCAGGCCTTTCACATAGCAGTGCACAGGTGACTGTAGACCCCACAATCCCTGGCATCAAGAAGAGGGGAAAACAGATAATGTTCTCTGATTTGGCACCCTCACTAGCCTCCACTGTAATGGCTCCCACTACTAAATGAAATGATGGTGTTGATATGTTGTCCATTTGCACCCTCACATGCCTTTGTCTTCAAACCCTAACAGAAACTGTGATACTTATGGCCATTTTACTGGGGCATTTCTCTTTAGCTCTTTTGGCATGCTTAATTAATGTGTTCCCCTGGAGAACAATGTTATTGGGTACATTTATCTACACCTACTTAAAATGCAGCTGTAGATTGGCTGCATTACATACAGCTACTTTCCTGTATATAATCTATATACAAGTTAGAGCAACTTCTTGAAGCTGCTCCTCCATGAGTCCTCACTCTCATAGCCAGAGACCTAGATGTCATCTGTGATGAACTGAATTAGGACTTTTAGAAGATAATCAAGGTTAGATGAGGTCATTGGGGGGTCCTAATTCAATAGGATTAGTGACCTTATAAGAAGATCTCTCTCTCTCTCTCTCTCTCTCTCTCTCTCTCTCTCTCTCTCTCTCTCCTCTCCCTCTCTCCTCCCACCCCTCTCTCCCCATCTCCACTCACATTTGAAAGGAAAGACCAGTGAGCACATAGGGAGAAGGCAGCCATCTGCAAGCCAGGAAGAGGACCCTCTCCACAACCTGACCATGCTGGTACCCTTAGACTTCCAGCCTCTAGAACTGTGAAAAAATAAATTTCTGTTGTTTGTCACCCAGTCTATGATATTTTGTTATACCAGCCCGAACAGACTAAGACACCACCCATGATGCCTTCTTCTTCCTCAGTCCCACATACATTACATCAGTATATTCTGTCTGCCCTTCCTTCAAAATATGCTGGTTACTTATCACTTTCACTGTTACCACCCATAACCAAGCTGCCATCATCAGCTCTTCCCTGAACCCCTGCAGTAGCTCCTTACTAGGTTCCTGCTCTTACTCCTGCCTCCCTCCTATCTATTATCCTCATATTAACCAAAGTGGTCTTTCCAAAACCTACATTAGATCATATCAGTCATTAAAAATAAATACAACATGGGAAACTATGGGGGGGGAGGGGGAGGGCGATGGGATTAATGGTGGTAAATAACTGGGGATGGGGAGACACCTCTTATCATCAAGGGTGCCTGAATGAAGCATTTTGGTATGCCCAACCTCTAACTGTACCCCACAATACTATAATAAAAAACAAAAACAAAAAACAAAAACAAAAAAACAAAAATAAAATGCATGAACGTAAACTTTTTTTAAAATTTGAAATATTCATTTTAAAATATTTATTTATTTATTTATATGATTTTGTAGAGACAAGGTCTTGGTATGTTGCTCAGGCTGCTCTCGAACTCTTAGACTCAGGAAATCCTCCTGCCTCAGCCTTCCAAAATACTGTGATTATAGGCATGAACCACTGTACCTGGCCAAAACTTGAAATATTTATGTAAAACTTTAAAGATTGACTTCCACTCTGAGCCATCCTTTGATGAAATAAAAGTAAAAATGTTGAGGTTCAGATTTAATTAGTAATTATTGATTAGTTCTCTATATTAATTCTTCATATGCTCTTTTCTTTTTTTTTTTTAAAGGAAAGAGATTTAATTTGAACCAAAAAGACACACTCAAGAGAGAAGAGTGCAAGCAGTCTCCAAAAGAGACATGTCCATATGTTATTCTTACTCTAAAAAAATGGCAACACTCATTTTATAATTTAACAATCAAAATATACATGAAAGGTTTAAGGGATTCTAAAACAAAATGAGGTGACAATAGCTTTTTGGATGTAAGATAGCCATCATAAGTGATACAGTGTAATGCTGCTGACACAATAGAGCTTAGCAACCAACATTATAAATGGGAAACTCAGAAATAGACTCAGGTATGAAAAAAAGACAATAAATTTATACAATTGCAAATAACTTGATATAATTGTCAGCAGCATGACTTACTTCTCATAGTCTTAGAATCAATCATGTTAAAGTCTCAACTCAGTATGAATAATATAAGGTTAGTCTGAGTTTAGCAATTTATAGTAATATATTTTTTAATGCAGCAATTTTAAATGATTCTAGCAGTTCTAATGCTGAAAACGAAATATTGGCTAGAAAATTATTCCTTTAAGTAATGCACTTATCTAGACACTTGTCTTGTGGGGAAACATGAGACTTTCTGGTAGTTGTCATTTTCCAGATTACGTTTCTATGATAGCTAGGTAAAATTTCCAAGTCCTGTCAATCCTAATAAACATTGTAGATGGCTAGTGACATATTTTGGGAGAAGAAAGTATCATTTCCAAAACCTAATGTAACCCACATTTTCCAGACTTTTCCACTTTATGAATTATATTATTTGAACAATTCAAAAGCAACTATAAAGTTAACATTATAATTATTTTAATTGGTTTTAATCTCTTGTTCTATGGCTTCCTTGAAGTACCCTTAAAATGTAGAAAATAAAATAAAATAAATAAAAATAAAAAATTAAGATACTTCAGTAAATATTTTTCTGAATTGTTTTAAACATTTATTTAATTTTTATTGACTTACTCATATATAATATGTCTCTTTCACTGATATCTACAGTAATGACATTAGATGTACAACTGAGAAAAAAAGTTCAAATAAGAAGAATTAAATAGTAAAGGGAATTTATTTGATAGGAGCATAATAGTTACAAGTAAATTATTCAGTAAAACTCATTCTTTCCATAAGCTCTGTAGAATAATTTTCATCAGAAAACATCATGTTCTTAATGAGTCAAATCTAAAAATCTTATATTCTCCTCAGGTGGGCAGGTTAATTTTCTATGCAATTAGTTAATTGCAAAAGATCTTTTTTTATTGCTACCTACTTTAAAAAGAATTGTTTTATGCTTTCTTTGATTAGATACATTTTTACTAAAATGCCATCATATAGCAGATTTTATTTTTTCTGCCTCTGAAGTGTTTTTAATATATTAACAGCTTTTTTCATTTATAAGGATATAATTTAAGTGTTTCAGACACAGAAAAGTTTAATCTTCTCTCATTTTGTACTTTCATATATTAAATCTTACATATCTTCTTAGGCAATTCCTATATATGATGCCATATACCTTACAAAATGGTATAATGTAATTTTATTTCCAAAGCAATTTTCTTTTTAATAAAATTGAAGGGAACAGACAAAAAATCTTTCCTTTGCAATAGATTAGAAGACACATAATATACCTACAAAACACACACCCATAGAGCAATTGATTAGGAAAAGTAAAACTGTTCATGTGTTTTGTTTACTTTGGGTTTTGTTTTAGCAAATGACTGCTTTGAGTGTTACTTTTTTTTACCTTATATTACTTTCAATATTACTTTGCCACCTAAATGATTGTTTCAGATGCTCTTCCTGTGACTACCCATAAGTTATGAGAGACAGTCATGAGTTATGGAAGGAAAAAAACATAGACATATCTATGTCTAGATATGCTATTACGATACTGAAAGCCAGTAGATAAAAACTGCTAAAATTTGATGTTATTGTACTACCAACAAAACAATACACATACACACTTATGTATATACACACAAATGATTGTGTGTATATATGTGTGTGCATGTGTATACTGATCTTTAAAATAATCCTTGCCTCAATACTTGACTATGACTGCAAATATTACAAAAGCCCCAAATGAACAGACTCACTATCTACTTAAAATGAGGATTGATTGTGAAAGGAATTCTCAAAAACACTGTCTAAACAAAAAAACAAACAACCAAATAATCAAAAACAAAAACATTGTACCTGGAAGTTCCTTTCAGAGAGAAGAACCAGGGACAAATTCTCATCCCAAGATAGGAAATCTTGTATTATCTCTCTAGTGAATCAAACCTGTAATCACGATATGTCTCTCATTCTGCCTTTTTTTGGAGAACGTACCTTGTAGCCTGTGTATTCACATTCCACCATTGCATATAAGGGGTATATGGGGAAGATATTCTGTCTTACAAATTAATAGGATCAAAGACAGACATATCTGTTAATGAGACAAGGGCAACTCTTCCACTATCCAGCTGCTTTCAACTATTACTGTACAGGATTAAGTCTTCCTTGAGGACAAGGGATTGAGTGTGTTCAATATGTGATAAAGAGAGTGAACCAAGTAGTTTGTTGTGAAATAATAGACCATGGTAGACATTAATGGTGGTCATCAAAATTCAGTTTTCCTCACTTCTGAAAAAAGTTTCCAAATGTAGCAAACTGTTACATGTACATTTTAAGAAAAAAAAACCAAAAGGTAAATTTTTGCATAAGACTGCCACACTTTTAAACTACAACTTTTGTGTGTGTGTGTGAAACTAAAATTTAACTGGAGATTCTATATTTTTATCCAACAATTCTACTTGGGTGCCATATGACCGAGTCCATTTTCAAGGCTAATTACAATTAGAAAATGCCCTGTGATTTGGTTTCACCAATGGACTTTGAAGAGAGGCGATACATGTCACCTCTAGATAAAATTATTTAATTGCCAGTGTGCAATTCTTTTCTCATATTTTCGTCTATAGGATCCAAGTAGACTTCAATGTGAGATCTTGGAATAAGACGAAAACATTCTGCGTTGCTATCATCACTGGCCTCTAGATGAGTGATAAATAAACGATGACAGTTTTATACAGATATCAAATCATTATGATATCCAGATTTTATCTTTTTTTTACTACTCTTTTTTTTGAGAATAACCTCCTATTATGTAATCTACCTTACTGAATCTGTACTTCACTTGCTCTCCAACTACCTTGTGCTTTTGTTACAACATGCATAGAGACTCGTGGGCTAAAGGAATAGTCTCAAAAAAAAAAAAAAGGAAAAGGAAAAGCTATATCTTGTATGAACGGATGGAATAATAATGAGATTTGGTTTCTGGTCAAACTTATTTGTCCCAACTCTCTCTTGTAGCTCAAATAATATTTTATCCTCTATAGCAAAATTATCTGCAGATTTGGAGATAATCTGTCTTTTTAAGAACATTAGTAGATGGCAAGATGAAGAAATTACAAAATTCACCACCACAGTAGTTCTGGGGACAAAATATAACATATATAAAATATATATATATATATATATACATCTATATATATATATATATATATATATATATATATATATAGAGAGAGAGAGAGAGAGAGAGAGAGAGAGAGAGAGAGAGAGAGAGAGAGAAACTTATCCGCATTGGGACCCAAGACACTTGTATCCACATGTCAAATTGGTAAAAAAACAGCATAGTCTTCCAGCCCTAGATTAAAATGATAGGATTTTATTAAATGTTGAAATGACAGAAATCTGTAAGGACAGAGTAGTCATAAGAAATAAAGAAATTTTGAGCAAGTGAATCAATAAAGTGAGAATCATGTTGGAAGAAAAATTACAGAAAAGGCAAAAATGTTCACCTTGTCAGTGTCTCTTTCATGGAAATTGTTTTGTTTTGTTTGAGACTCGTTACATATTAGTGGCCTCCAGATCATGATTTTAAATATATGAAAATTCCAGGGAGAAGCAAATCTACATCAGCAATTCCATAAAATAAGAGAAAACTGCCTCAGAAATTGTGAGAAAACAGCCCTGTTGCCTTCTCTGGCACACTAGAAGCAGAAAAATTATCACAAACTTTTTTAAACTTAAAAATGAAAACTAAGATATGCATCAAATTTTGATCTTTCACATTGTACTAACATTATGAAGAAATATTTGCACAGACCAGTCAATTTTGCTTTGATGTAACACTTATATATAATATTTCAAAAATGATATAAATTAAATGTGCTGAACTAATAATTTAATAGTATCCTTGTTAAAATAGAGACATGAATTTATTCAATTATGTGTGTGTGGTGGTGGGGGCGGGAGTGCAGTCTTTGTCATCTTACTCCGAATAAAAACCTCTATCAAAAATACAGAGAGACAACGTAAATATTTAACTCTATTAATATAATTATAAACTTTAATCTTGTTTCTCATTTTATTTATTTTTAAATACAAAAGTAATTTTAGCCAGATTATTAGATTCCAGGATGAAATTTCCAGTTGTTAGCTCAAGAAAATATAGTGTAGTAGGTAAACTAAGAATGAGCATACACTGAGAATGTAAAAACTTATTTAAAATGTTAAGGTTCAAGGTAATAATAAAAAAACTACAACACTTAAACATAAAATTATAATTTCATTACAATGATAATCATCAAGTTCTAATGTCTAACAATACTGATACCTATCAAATCAATATTGTTAATAACATAATGCCATTGTTAGAATGACTGTATATTTCCTAAATTTTGTCTAATAAAGTTAATAAAAATAGGTAATAAATTGATATAGATTTGGTTCTTTTTATTATGTTAGCTGAAAGAACAATATCTTTAATCTCACTATTTTTGTACATTTAACAGATCTCTAGTGTAAATATGGTTACATTTTCTATTATGTTAAATGCTGTGAATTATTTTCATAGACCTGGAAATAACTAAATATATTATATACAGAGAGTGCAAAAAAGTATACACATTTTAATAAAGAAAATATTCTATATTAAAATTGTATTTCTCAATGTATACCAAAAACAAAAGGTAAGTACAAGTTATATTTGATTTCTGCAATTACAAGAGATGCTCAAAATGGTTATCATCTATGTCTAGACAATTCTGATTATGGTGATATATAGATAACATCTCTTAAAATATGTATACATTTTTTGGCACCACTGGGGTATTTCAATGTTTTCTATGCATTTACTACAAAATATTTATTGAATTTTTATAATGCAACAAAGTCTGTGACAAAGAATGATTTAAACATTTTATGGTGTAAATTTTAAGAAGTTAGAACAACAGCATACAGACATAATTAATGTTATAATACATTTATACTTAAGCACATCAGCTGATAAGAAAACACTAAACAGTCTCATTGACATTTATTAAAGAAAATTATACCATCTATCAAAAAAATCTAAATGAATTTCTAATTTTTGAATTGTTGATAGCAAATTGATGAAAAGTATATATTTAGACACTATCCACTATTCTCTTTGTGAAATAATATACAGGATACTATATAGGTTGTATAAAGATCAGATAAATGCTATCACCATATAGTAAATAGAAAAACAAAAATAAAATGATTGAAATAAAAGTTGAGTATATAAAATAAAAGTATGTCGACCAGGCACAATGGCTCAAGCATGTAATCCCAGCACTTTGGGAGGTCTTGGTGAGGAGATTGCCTGAGCCCACAGGTTCATTAACAGCCTGGACAACTTGGCAATACCTTATCTCTACTAAAAATCAAAATATTAACCAGGCCTGATAGCACACGCCTGTAGTTCTAGCTACTTGAAAGGCTGAGGCAGAATGATTGCTTGAGCCCAGCAGGTCGACTATGAGGTGGCCATTGCACTCCAGCCCAGGCAATAGAATGTGACTCCAACACACAAACAAACAAATAAATAAATACATAAATAAATAAATGTATGTCTTAGAGAGTTCTAGACAAAATAAACACATTCTGGGAATACGCAGATATATTTTCCCAAATATTTCTAGTCCACTAGATATTCAGAACATTCACCAGTAGTTATTATCTTTAAAAATCTATTTAATAATATTTAAAAAATAAAAATATATATGCATAGAATATACCATAGTTATCATATTTATTATTATACATATACAGAAATATATACACACATACAAATAAAATATAATTGTATGAGTTAGTGGTAAATTTTAAGGTTTACTGTTTGTGCTATCTTATCCATTTTTTGGAAAACAATGGAATATGTCTAAAATCTTACATTAAAAAATTTTTAATATTAAAAATTTAATTTATTTTTAACTTAACTTTTAATGTGTACAGTAAAACTTATGTTAGAAATATCACATGTTCTCACTCATACAGTAGAAAACTTATGTTAGAAAACTTATGTTAACATTATTATATCTTCTATACTTTCAAGCTTAATTATATTTGTTTTCAAAACTGTAATATTTTGCCACATGTTTATCTTCATTACCAAAGACAAATATCAATAAATTGCTATGAATATATAAATATTGTTCATAATTACATCAAGTTTGCCACTGTAATATTTCTTTCTCTGTTTGGCCCCAGTGCCATGAACTTAATACTTCCAGATCCTTCTAACAATACCTGCTACAGAAGAATTATCAAAAATAGATTGATAAAAAACTAATTATGTCTCATTATAAAAAGGATAAATATAGAACTAATATTTTAAATTGTATCATATTTTATATGAAGAGCTTATTATAAAGAGTTTAGATGCTGTATTTTTTTGTAGAGAAAAAAAATGATACCAGCAAGTCTCTTCTAGATCTCTTTTCTAAAAAACAAACAACCCCATTATAAAATGGGCAAAAGATATGAACAGACACTTCTCAAAGGAAGACATCCAAGCAGCCAACAGACACATGAAGAAATGTTCAACCTCACTAATCATCAGGGAGATGCAAATCAAAACCACTCTTGAGATACCACCTAACTCCAGTCAGAATGGCAATTATCAATAACTCAAAAAATAACAGTTGCTGGAGAGGATGTGGCAAAAAGGGAACACTTCTACACTGTTGGTGGGAGAGTAAACTAGTGCAACCTCTGTGGAAGCAGTGTGGTGATTCCTAAAAGCTCTAAACACCAACCTCCCATATGACCCCGCAATCCCCCTACTGGGAATATACCCTGAAGAACTCAAATCACTTTATAAAAAGGATACCTGCACTCGTATGTTTATTGCAGCATTGTTCACAATAGCAAGAACCTGGAAGCAACCTTGCCGTCCATCAAAATAGGATTGGATTAAAAAATGTGGTACATATACACAATGGAATACTACGCAGCCATAAAAAAGAACGAAATCATGAATTTTGCAGCAACCTGGATGGAACTAGAGTATATAATACTGAGTGACCTCTCACAGGAACAAAAAACTGAGTTTCACATGTTCTCACTCATATAGTAGACCTTGATCATCCAACGTATTACCACAAGAAAATGACTGACAGTGGTGGGAAACGATGGGGGGGTGGGAGGGATAGGGGAAGGGATTAATGGCAGTAAATACCTGTCTGGGGATGGGAGGACACTTCTTATCAACAAGGGTGCCTGAACGAGACATATTTGTGTACCTAACCCTTAACTGTAACCCTCAATATCACAACAAAAAAATATTGTATGTATATATAAAAAAAAGAAGAAAATGAATGTACCACATTATTTGTATAGCTAGATGTGTGGCACTCACCTGTAGTCCCAGCTACTCGGAAGGCTGAAGAGGGAGTATCACTTAAGTGCAAACGTTCTGGGCAGTACTGTGCTATGCCGATTGGGTGACCATACTAAATTCAGCATCGATATGGCTACCTACTCAGAGTAGGGGATCACTAGATTCCCTAAGGAAGGGTAAAAATGACTCAGGTGTGGTATGGAGCAGATCAAAACTTCTATGCTGATCAGTAGTGGGATCACGCCTGTGAACAACCATTGTGCTCCAGCCTGGGCAACATAGCATGACCCTGGCTCTAAAAAAAAATTTTTTTAAGTATTTTTTTTGTGATTGTGAAATATATTGAGAAAATTTTGGAGTGTTGTTTGTTTCCTAAAAATAGGAAATTAATGCAATGCAAAATGGAATCTGCATAATGCAATTCTGTTTTCAATGGTCTGCTCAATGAAAACAATTACAAAATATACTTCGCTTTAATGTAATGACTTCTTCAACATACTATAATAACAAAGAGACATTATAAAGTAATACTACATTTTTCATTCATTGTCTTTGCTGTTTACATTTTGTCATTCTGCTCAGCTTGAATAATGATGTGGAGGAGTATATTTTATTTACAGTTTGATGTATTAATAGTAAGATGTTTAGGATATTAGGTACTTATAATAACAATCTAACATTGTTTACTTTGCATATACATAGCACTAAATTTTCCTAATTCTCTCTTAAATTACTTCAAAATAAGTGTCCCAAAATAATATGTAAAATCTATAAAAGATATATAATTTTTTGGTAGTAAGAAATGTTTGGTAATTTAAATTCTTAACCCCTTATGAAATAATCATAGACATTTGTAATATTTATTTAAATCTGGTATTTTATCACAAAAGAAAGAGTTTAATTCATATTTAAGCTATTTTTCAAATGTTCGGTCACAGTTTTGATTTTTCAAATGCAAAGTTTAGTGTTCCAAACCACACTTCTTTTTTTATGAGATAAGCTAAATGGGAACATATTGCTATCACTAATTTACTCAACTCAGTGTTTAGACTCAGGAATTGAATTCTTCTAAATACATTTAGAAGTGTCTATAATATGTTTATAGTGATTGAAAAACATTTTAAATTATTCACATTTAGTTTATGAATATTCTACAATATGTAATAAACTTTCATTTTTAAGCATTATTCTTTTTTTGAAGATGTGGGGTACAATTCAGGGTGAGGTATACAAATGTTCATTACGCAGGTACCCTTGTTGGTGAAGTGTGCCTTTCCCTCCTCTGTCACTTTGCCTCAACTGCCAATCCCACCTCCCTTCCCCTGGCACTTTCTAACTACTGCCAATTCCTTTCTTATAGTATTATGATAATTGTTCAAGGTTCATAGTTTTAAGCATTTTTCATCTGAAGGCCTAAATTTTAGTATGATCCTTTGAATTATACTCGTGGAACTCAGTAAATACAAGCATATTTTAATCTTCTCTTTGGATATGCAGTTCATTCTTTAGATGCAACACAGTTTTAAAAAAATATTGTCATTCTTGAGCATGTAAGCATTTGGAAGGTAACTGAGTTTGTAAAAATTTCAGTAAATTTTTATTGTCTTGACTTAGAAATTTATCGATCTAAAATGCACTTACTGCTACTTTAGTGAATCAATTGTAAAATTAATTTCCTTTTTTTTTTTTGTTTATGTGAATAATCTCTACCTATATTTATTTATTTAAAAATATTTACTCGACAAAGATTGAATATATTCAAGGTATACAACGTGATGACTTGAAGTACATATACACTGGGCAATCATAATCAAAGAAATTAACACAGCTTTTTTCAAAGTGCTCCTAGCGTAGAGGAAAACCACACTCAGTGAGCTGTAGATGATCATTAAAGAAGACATTTTTCCAAGTACTGTTATCACGTTGTGCTTATTATGCTCCTTAATGTCTCTTCAAGGGAACTTATTTCCTTATAGTCACTTTTCAACAATTTGATTTTCTCAAATAATTAGCAGACACAGTACATTAGATTAACATGCAAAAACTTCCTTTTAGGTTTCACATTATTTTTATGCTACCAGTATCTTTGATTTTGGCATTTATTTGTATCCATAATTACTTAAAATAAAAATTTCACCTTATTTCTGAGTTTCCTTAGGAGTTGGTTTAAGTAAAGGTTTCATTGCTGCTGCTATATTGATACCAAAAAAATTAAGCTGAATTGGAAAATTTTGGTTAAAGATATTTTTGACATATAAAAACTGAATTTTGAGAAAATTTAGTGCAGTTTCCATTCTAATAATTAGATGTTTTTTTAAAAAAAATCAAGGTCCAATATTTTCCTTCTTGTAACTAGCTTCCATGCTGCTTTTTGTATGTACTATTATATTATTAAATGAATTTTGTATCTGTTTAAATTTGCTGGGTTAAAACATTAAACATTGTGATTTCAAAGTCTAAAACATTTGATACTTACATAGCTAATAATTGCATAGAATAACAATTTTGCAAGCATAAAAACAGCTTATTTAATGTGACAACTGAATCCTGTAAGTTGGGTCACATTTCTGTATGGTAGACAGAAAATGGTGGGGTATTGTAGACCAGAATTCACAAGTGGTACCAATCCCTGTGGATTTTAATATTTTAATGTTTGTGGTACTGTAGTTTGAAAACAAATGTTTTTTGACTGATCACTTGGTATTCCAAATTAGAGAAATTTTGAGACCCCCAAAATAATAATATCTAATCTTCTCTTTATGTTGTGTATATAGACACTCTTGTGCTAGTTTTAAAGAAATCTATCTGAACTTATAAAATAACCACTTATTTCATTAAGTTGAATTTTTAAAAACATTTTGTTCACTCTTGCCTTCTTTAATTCCTTCCTCATTCCCTTTTCTACTGTCTGGGTTAAGTTACTTATTTCTTCTATAGAAACCTGTATGTAGTTTTATCAGAATTTTAACATTTCACATTGAAAATGACTAGTTATTTGGTTTTTTTCCCTTTATTTGACTATAAACAACTTGAAGATAGAAGCTGTGTATTTTTCATCAATGTCTACTAATCTTTAAATATTTCACAGCTCTATAAAATCTGTTAGGTTTATGAATAACACTGGTGTATGTAGTTACAGCTTATTGTCATTTGCACTAAAAGTCTTCAGTCAATTTTAAACACTTCTGGCTTCAACTTGGAGAAAGTCTTATATACAAGAATATTTTGATTAAAAGAGGAATATTTTAGAATATTTGACATTATACTACACATTTAAATTAATAATGTGAAAACAATCAGGTGGATATTGATTGGCCCTGTCATGGGTGGATTAATCTTATAATTTTCATTCCTATGATTTTGACCCAAGTTCTAAGAGGTTTGTGTGTGTGTGTGTGTGTGTGTGTGTGTGTGTGTGAGAAAGATCATATATACAGTTTTACTGTGTACATTTAGTTTTTCTAACTAGTCAAGCTTAATGATATATTTCAAAAGCAGATCAATTAATTTTATTTTGTTCTTTTTTATATTCTGTATGACAAATCAATAAAAATATATTTGAAAAATAAATTATTAAGTTATTATGGTTATAGTAATACAGCAATTAGGTACTGTTGAATAATAAGTCATAGTAAGTCATAATAAGAGTACATTTTTATTGTCTGTTATCCTATTATTTGAAATCATGATTTGTGAATTGAAATGTTATTTTAACACTTCTTCTCAGGTATAGCAATAATTTCATTCAATAACATTTAATCTTACATGTAACAGTATCTTCTTGTTAGATAAAAATAAGCTATAAAATGTAAATTTGAACTTAGATTTTTCAATTCAATTAAGTTTGATTTAAAATAATTTAGTTTAGCAAATATTTGATGAAAACTTGATGTTGTTTTAGTACTGTTCTATATGCTGAGCAGCTCTCAGTCCAGGCTTACTATACATAAGCATTTCTAAACTCTGCCACTATTACTGAAAAATTTGTTTGCTTTATCTGGCAATCTACAGAATTTATTTTTTCTATATCTAAGATAAATATATTTATCTACAGATATATTATCTTAGAATTGTATTGACACGATACTAAGTGGTCCCAAGCTTTGTAGTATACAAAATTATTTCATATGATTTTGTAGGTAGATTAGGTAGATGACAGAGTAAACTCACAAGTTCCTCCAGAAGTGGTCTTAATGAATTCACTCACACTCCTCAAACCCTTCGTATATGTTTCTTTTTTATTCTCACATATGTTTTACAAGTTTTAGGTTTTCTTCCTAATTACTACATTTTGATAAAGCTTGCTACAAATAACAATGATAAATTTAACAAACCTAAATTACATTAAGGTTAAACATTTTAAATGATTAAATAAGTGTACTTCAGGAAGTTTGTGATCAGATCATACGTCTTCCAAGGAATGAACCCATATGAAGTTAAGTTGTCTAAATTTAGTGTGTTTTATTAATTTGATGAACTATGTTCAACCTTTTTGAAGTCTTAAAGATACAATAAAAATGAGATATGGCTATGTGAGGGAAAAAGAAAGAATTAAGAATTTTTGATTTTAATATTTTCTGCTTAAGAAACATAAAGAGATCAAATACTTTGAATTAATTGTTTAAATAAAATTAGAAAACCTCAAGAAAATACAGAGAAACAGTTTAATAAAATCAGGAAAACAATAAATATCCAAAATGAGAAATTTAATAGAGTGGTTGAAATTATATACAAAAAAATCAGAAATTCTGAAACTGAAAAGTACAATGAATGAAATAAAAAATGCAATGGAAAACATCAATTGTAAAATTGATCAAACAGTAAAAAAATCTGTGAACTGAAAGACAGATTATTGAAAATATACAATCAGAAAAAAAAAAACTGAGTAAAAAGTAATGAAGTAGGATAACAGGATTTCTGAAGGAGCACCTAAACCACAAATATCCAAGTTATAGGAGTTCAAGAAAGAGGAGAGAGAGATAAAGAAGTGGACAAGTTATTTTTAGATTCCAAAGTCTTTGGAAAAATGTAAATAGCCAGGGACAGGAAAGACAAAGACCTTTCTAATAAGGTTAAATCCAAATTAGGCCACATCAAGATATATTGTAATCAAACTGTCAAAAATCAAAGTCAAGAGTCCCAAATTAGCAAGAAAACAGAAACAAATCACATCTAAGGGAGTTCCAATAAGGCTGGCAGCAGACTTCTCAGCAGAAATTTCTTGGTATAGTCATTATGGAGAACAGTATAAAGGTTTCTCAAAAAATTAAAAATAGAACTACCATATGATCCAACAATCTCAAGACTGTGTGTTATATCCAAAAGAAAATAAAATTAGTATTTCAAAGAAATCTGGAAGCATTATTACAATAGCCAAGATATGGAATCAGCCTAAGTGCCCATCAACATATGAATGGATAAAGAAAATGTATATAAACATTATAGAATACTATTCAGCTGTAAAAATGAAGGAAATCTTGCCATTTGCAACAACATGGATGCACCCAAAAGAGATCACGTTAAGTGAAATAAGTCAGGCACAGAAACAAATATTGCACTATTTCACTATTATATAGAATTTTAAAAATTTGAACTCATAGAAGTAGAGAGAAGAATGGTGGTTTCTAGGAGTCAGGTATATGTGGGTGAGAGGTGTTGGAGAGATGTTGGTCAGAGGATATAAAATTTTAGAAGTAAATTCAAGAGCTTGTACAATATGGCAATATAGTTAATATCAATTTAATGTATTATTAAAAATGAATTAGAATAGATTTTAAGTCTTCACTTCACAAAACTAATAAGTGTATGAGGTAATGTAAGTGTTAATTAGCTTTACTGAGACATACCAGGATGTATGTATATTTCAAGTGTATTATGTATTACATATATTATCTATAATATATATTTTATATATATCAAAACATCATGTTATACATGACAGCTATATATAATTTTCTTGTACATTAAAAAATAATTTAATTATAAGGAAATAACAAAATCAACTGGAAAACAATGAAAACTTTAGGAAAAACCCCACAAAATACCAAAACACAAAATAATTAAAAGTTTTCCATAGCTTTTCTATGGGAACAATAATTTGCTTACACTTTAGAAAACTTTATACTTTAGAAACTTACACTTTAGAAATTACACAGTGGAAAAACATCCCTCATGCATGATATGACCTAAGTTATAAAATACATGGAGAAAATTGGAAACCAATATTATGACATCTCTAAAATCTTATTTTATACATGTGATAAGCTGATACATAAAAGAAGATTTAAATAAAAGACAATACTTGTGATAACAAGGCTGACTAATTTTATGATTTTTTTGTTAATGTAATCCCACATAAAAAACAGTAGGATTAACATGTTTACATACTTGATATAATGATAGTTAAATTCTGTTGGAGAATAAACAAGTAAGAAGAGAAGAGAACCCTTTTGAAGAACAAAAATAATTCCAATAATGTAAACTAAAAACTATAGTGGTCAACAAAATTTGATATTGGCATAGTAGATATTTAAGTCGAAGTGAATAAATGACTTAGCTGTATAATTTAGTATTTGATAAAAATGACACTATAAACTAATTGAGGGAATAAAGGGGAGAAATTTAGACAATGGTATTGCCTGATTTGTAAATTATGTGATAATGCGGAAAAAAAATCAGCATTTTTCCTGCAGTAATGAGTAGTGAAAGACATGCTAACATTTAATATAGCCCCTTTCAAAAAAAAAGTCTAATACACGTAGTCATAGAATAATACATTTGAAATAATTTTATTAATATGTTGGAAGCTAATTTATCTAATGAAATTGGTATTTTCTGTAATCACACAGTTGCAGATTATTATCAATATACACAAATATATCCTAAGTTTAAAATGTGTTTCTAATCATATATCGATCAGTTAGTAATATATAACACATAGACAAACAAAATTATTTTGCTATGCATTTAGTCATCATGGACAAAAACCATTTTTTGTTACACATTTTAGCTTCTTTAGTACTAGGAAAAGCAATATGTGGCATAATATTATGCACATATTGTGTTAAGTTTTCCCTATGATTTACTTTCTCCAAATTTCTTGTTCATTCTTGGCGCTCTAAAATTATATTTGTGATGAAAAATAATATGTCAATTGCCCAAACTTATTGGTTTAAAAATGACTTAAAGATACATAATTTTTCATAGTTTTTCACTTGCATTTTTTCGCTGTTTATATTAAAAAAATATTTTTGAAAGCAGGATTTACAGAGAGGACAGAAAAACTCCCACAGTGGAGGGGACCCAAGGGGGTTGCCCCCAATTTTTTAAACAAAATTATTTATTGCTAAATATTTACTTGATAAGTTATATATAAGAAATAACTATCACCTAAATAAATGAAAAAAATGTCAGGTGCTTAATCATGTAAGTTCTATGTTTAAATATTTATCTTTATTTTTTTTACTTGTTTTAATTTTGAATTCAACAATTTGGCTTCATTTTTCTTCTTTCTATGAATCTGAATCCAAGAACTATGAAGCAGAACTCCAGTCTTTGGAAAAAAAAAAAATTACTGTCAGTGTGACAGAGAGGAAGTACCAGTTCACCAATCCAATCCAATTTAGTTTATTTCTAACAAAGTAAACAACAACAATGAAATAACCCCCTTCTAGAATTTAATAAGTGAAAATATAAAGCATCTTATTTTAAAGCCCTATTGTTCTTTCTTTGGGCTCTTGGAGATGTGAGTAACATCCTCTAGTTTTCTGGATGCTGTTTATCCTACAAGGTCTGCCCTGACTTGAAGAATTAGGCTGATTTATTTGACCTTTCTTATGTTTTTCTTGGCTTAATCATAATACAGGCTTTCTCAAACAGGTACCTAAATGCAGCCTTTTAACATGCCCCACAGGCAAATCCAGTACTTCTTTTGTTGGTTTATCTGTGAATCCTTGACTTTCTGTGATTCTAGTGGGATGGATCCTAGAAGTCTCTGCCTTTAAAAAATGTTGTAAAGGAAAATTGGAAACAATGCAATTGGCACCCTTGTTGGAGCAGTGACTAGGTCCGCAATAAATCTGTAGAACTTATTGCCTCAGCTTCGAAGCTTTGAAACAGGCCAATTTACTTTCCTTTCTGTGGGGTCTAATTCATTAGACTCCTGCTATAAAACTTTTATTGGAGAACTTGAATCATAAAGTCAACCAGAAAGAAAGGATTTGGTGATAAGTGGTATAAGTGTCATAATGTGAAGAATAAAATGCTACAGACAAAATAAAAGTATTTATTTACTGCTTTTAGAAGTGAAACAGCTTGAAAAAGACAAGACTGCATTCCCAGTGATAATAAATTTCTGTTTTGCAAACTTTACAATGGTTTGGCAAAGTGGCATGCTTGTTATACTGGAGACATGGCTACTATATTTGTACTACTATAAGACAAACACACGCATAAATATACAGGCATGCATTTATGTGTGAATGTGTACATTTCAGATACATACACATACATATACACAGACATACTATATATTTAATATAATATATATGTGTGTTTGACTGGGGCAGAAGACTTGATTTGGAAAGGAAGAAATTACTTCTTTTAAAGAAGTTTGAGATAGATATTAGCTTCTTGCTCACATGTTTCTTCCTTAGCTCATAAATTTGATTAATATATTTATCTGAATTATAAATAAATAAATACATTAAATAAAAGGAAACTCCCTACACAAAGAGACAACCAACCAACCAACAAAACATTAGTTGCCATTTTCTATCAAGTGCTGTATTCCTTCTCTCTTCTTTTTATAAAATGCTATATTCTTTCTTTTCTTTCACTATTAACCATCATATCCTTCCATATGACCCAGCAATTACCCTATTGGGAATATACCCGGACGAACTCAAATTATTCTACGAAAAAGATACCTGCACATATATGTTTGTTGCAGCTCTATTCACAATAACAAAGACATCGAACCAGCCGTGTTGCCCATCGAAGCTGGACTGGATGAAGAAGGTGGGGTACATATACACGATGGAATGTTATGCAGCCATAGAGAAGAACAAATATGTGGACTCTGCAGCAAATTGGATGGATTTGGAGTTGATCATGCTCAGTGATTTGTCACAGAAACAAAGAACTGAGTTCCATATGTCCTCACTCATAAGGTGACCTTGAACAATTATAATGCTATAAGAAAGCGATTGGCAGTAATGGGAAACTGTTGGTGGGAGATGGGGGAGGGTGGGATTGGCAGTTGAGGGAAACCGCTAGGGGAGGGAAGGGCATACCTCATCAACAAGGGTACCTGCATGATCAATGTTTGTATACCTAACCCTGAATTGTACCCCACATCTTTATAATAATTAAATTAATTAATTAAAAAAAAGAAGTGGAAGAAAACAAAAAGCTGAGATTTTAGATTTTCTTTATGAATTTCCTGGAAAATTTTGAGTATTCTTGAACACCTAAAATATGTGAAAGTTACTTCTGCAAGCATTTTACTCCAATTACCCTATTTATTAGAAAAAATATTTCCTGTTAAGAGAAAATTTGCCTTTATATAAATTCTGTTATCTTTTGTGACAGGTTCTTGAGACCAGTATATTCTCAAAACCTTTCTAAGTCTTTATTTATCTCATCTACACCCAAGCTTTTGTTAAAAACATTTCCAGTTTCTTCAAGTATTCTTCATTTGTGTATGTAGTTTTCCTTCACTATCCTGGTTTCTTTTTTAAAGGCATCTTTTACTAATATTTGTTGAGAGCCTCATACTTGTAGTTAGTTTTCAGGCAAACATAAAATGAAATAAAAACTCCTGATATTTGAAGACTCAAAAATTTTAAAAATCTGAATTCTGCTCAACTTCAGTGATAAGAAATTGAAAGAAGCCTTCAGTTATAAAGGCCTATTACGATTCAACCCTTTGACAAAGATAAGACTGTATATGACTTTTCCATTAAAGCCTGATGACTGTATGGTAGCTGTCATTAAATTGAGAGAGTGGGAGAGAGAGAGAGAGAGAGAGAGAGAGAGAGAGAGAGAGAGAAAGGAAAGAGGAGAGAGGGAAGAGGAGAGAGGGGAGAGGGGACAAGGGAGAGAAGAGATAGAAATAATATGATTGGGGCAAGAAAATGATGATGGAATAAAGCAGATCGGAGCATCAGTGCTTTGGGACTGATTACTGGCCAATACTACTAGTGAAGGCAATTAGAGTGGACACCTACTTATTTTTTGAGGTAATTATATGGGCAAAAAAATTTATAAATCCAGATTATAGGAAAAAATACTCCTCAAGGGTAGAGATGAAAGTTACTATTAGTTCCAAGTTTTAAAAACTCCAAAACTCCAGTGTACCAAATGATCAAGGGGGTTTCTTTCAGAGAAGATCAAAATTTAGGTTATAATCAAGAGAAAAATTTCCACTGACTGGAACTCCCTCTCTTAGTAGCAGAAATTGCTGTCTATTGACAAGTGTGTGTCTGCCATTCTTCCTGTTTCCAAATGACAGTCTCTGGTCCACCATGGTATATCTGCCTGTGATTAGAAAAGATGACTCGTACATGGATTGCTAGGTTACAGAGAGCCATATCTGGAACTGAACGAGAGGCTGACACATGACTCAGAATTTTCTACGTCAAACTGAATGAAGTTACCAAATAGGACTTTGTGTTGTTTTCCTTTGGGAAGGGGTGAATGTGTTCTGTGTGGAAGGAAGAATGTAATGGGTATTTGGTGACTAGAAAGGTGGACTAGGACAGAAAATGTCTAGCTCTTCACCAAACCTATTTATCTTTCCTTTTGGCATAGAGCTAGACTACATTTCCAACTTTCCTTCAGTAAAATTTGTGCTTGTAATCAAATCTTGTCAATGTAATAAGTGCTAGAGTGCTATGTTTCATTCTGAGACCCATAAAATACTCCTCAGTGACTCTGATTCTCGATTTTCCTGTTTTGCAGACTGAAAGTCCAGTGACTAGAGTTACAATAACAGCCATATTTGTGTTTGAAAGCAACAGAGCCTAGAGCAGCTTGGGTTCTTAAAAACAACACGGAACAAAATTTCCTCCTTTCCCATTGCCCCTCTCTACCAATTGGGTTTTATGTGAAAGCAAAATAAACTTTGACTGTGTTAAGATATAATCCTCAAAATTTGTCTTCTACAGCATATTAACTTGGAAAGATTTTATTAAAACAGCGTACTTAACTAGTTGGTTTTTGAACTTAACACAACTTCATGATGAATCCAGATCACAGTATTGCCTGAGATTTACATTCCTTCCAAATTTTCTATATGCAATTAAAAAAAATTATAAGTCTCTTTGGAGGGTACAAATAGTTTTGGTCTGGGTTTTAAGTGTTCCTACCACCCTCGCCAGTGCACATTGTACCCAATAGGTGATTTTTTTTTTTCTCCTTTACCCCTTTCCTTCCTTCCCCTCCTGAATCTCCAGTGTCCATCATACAATTTTCTATGTCTTTGCATATCCTTAGTTTAGTTCTCACTTATAATGAGAACATGTGGTGTTTGGCTTTCTGTTCCTGAGTTATTTTACTTAGGATGATGTGCTCCAATTCCATTCAAGTTGCTGCAAAAGACATTATTTCATTCTTTTTTTATAGCTGAATAGTATTCCATAGTGTATTCCATTTTTATTATCCACTGATTGGTTGATGAGAATTTAGATTGATTCCACATCTTTGCAATTGTGAATTGTGTTGCGATGAACATGCGGGTGCAGGTGTTATGTAATGACCTCTGCTCCTTTAGACAGAACCTAGTAGTGGGATTCCTAGATCAAAAAGTAGATCTACTTTTAGTTATTTGAGAAATGTCCATATTGCTTTCCATAGACATTTTACTAATTTAAACTCTCATCAACAGTGTATAAGTGTTCCCTTTTCTCAGCATCCATGACAGCATCTATTGTTTTTTTGATTTTTTAATAATGGCCATTCTGACTGGTGTAAGGTGGTATCTCACTGTGGTTTTAACCTGCATGCCCCTGATGATGAGGTTGTTGAACATTTTTTCAATATGTTTATTGACCATTTGTATATCTTCGTTTGAGAGATGTCTGAACATATCATTTGCCCACTTTTTAATGGTGTTATTTGCTTGTTTCTTGATGATTTGTTTGAGTTCTTTGTAGATCCTGGATATTAATATTTTATCACATGTATAGTTTGTAAATATCTTCTCCCATTCTGTAGGTTGCCTCTGTGCTCAGCTGATTACTTCTTTTGCTGTGCTTTTTAGTTTAAGTACCACTTATTTATTTTTGTTTTTGTTGCATTTGCCATTGGTGTTTTAGCCATAAATTCTTTGCCTAGGTTAATATATAGAAGAGTTTTGTGATTTTCTTCTAGAATTTTTATGGTTTGAGGTCTGATTTTTAAGTTTTAATCCATTTTGAGTGAATTTTTGTATATGGGGAGAGATAGGGATAAAGTTTCATTTTTCTGCATGTAGCTATCCAATTTTCCCAGCACCATTTGTTAAATAGGATGTCCTTTCCCAAATATATGTTTTTGTCTGCTTTGTCAAAGATCAGTTGGTTGTAGGTATCAGGGTTTATTTCTGGAATCTTTATTATGTTCCATTGGTCCATGTGTCTGTTTTTGTAACATTACCATGCTGTTTTGGTTGCTACAGCCTTGTAATATAACTTGAAGTCAGGTAATGTTATGCCTCCAGCTTTGTTCTTTTTGTTTAGGATTGCTTTGGCTATCCTGGTCCATTTTTGGTTTCATATGAATTTTAGGATTGTTTCATCTTAATTCTGTGCATAAGCATGTAGATAGTTTGATAGGATTGCATTGGACATTAGATTACTTTGGGTAATATGGTCATTTTAACAATATCCATTCGTATAACCCATGAACACAGAATGTTTCTCCACCTTTTTGTGTCCTCTACAATTTACCTTATCAGAGTTTTGTAGTTCTTTTTGTAGTGCTCTTTCACCTCCTTGGTTAAGTATATTATTAGGTATTTTAGCTTTGGGGATGCTATTGTAAATGGAATTAACTTCTTGGTCACTACTGGTGTATGGCAGTGCTACTAATTTGTGTGTGTTGATTTTATATACTGAAACTTTACCAAATTCATTTGTCAAATACAGGAGGAGTCTTTAGGATTCTCTAGGTATAAGATCATGTTGTCAGCATACAGAGATAGTTTGATTTCTTCTTTTCCAATTTGGATACTTTCTTTTTTTCTTTCTTTCTTTTTTTTTTGCCTGATTGCTCTGGCTGGGACTTCCAGTAATATACTGAAGAACAGTTGTGAAAGTGGATATCCTTACCTTGTTCCAGTTCTGAGAGGGAATGTGTTCAACTTTTCTCCATTCAGGATGACATTAACTGTGGGTTTGTCATATATAGCTCTTATTATTTTGAGGAATGTTCTCTCTATGCCTATTTTGCTGAGGTTTTTATCATGAACAGTAGCTATACTTTATCAAATTCCTTCTTGGGTTTATTGAAATGATCATATTATTATTTTTTAAAATTCTGTTTATGTAATGGATTGCATTTATTGACTTTAATATGTTGAACCACCTTTTCATCCCTGGAATGAAACCCAATCGATCATGTATTATTATTATGATGATGATGATGATGATTCTGTTGAATTCGGTTAGCTAATATGAAGAGGACCCCCCAAAATCGGTGTGGTCTTTTGAGGGTGTTGAAGAGCTGTGTTGATTTTTTTTACATCGGAATTGTTTTCCTGGTTTGCTCTTATTTAGGCAGACTATTTCTTCATATCTGATGTTGACAGGGATGAAAGGGTGTTTCAACATATTGCTGATGTAGGCACTGTAGTCTTTCCTTGGTTTTATATATATATATATATAGCATTGGTGTTGTGAGTTTCTCAATTGCCAGCTGTAACTGTCCTGTGCTGGGAAACTGGACAGACTCACAGCATACTGAATGGCCAGAGTTGCTTGGAAAGTGGTGTTTTCTGGGGTTTAGGATCAGGTTTTCCCCAAAGCAGAGGTATTATTTCTGATGTGGTGGACTATAATGTTGACCTCTGGCGATGAGGTGGTTCTTGTGGAATAAAGCCAGCTGCTGGCTGGGCTCCGTGGCCCAGTCTGTAATCCTGTGCTTTGGGAGGCTGAGGTGAGTGAATTGCCTGAGCCCGTGGGTTCGAGACCTGCCTGGGCAACCTGGCGAGACCTCATCTCTACAATAAATCAAAAATGAGCCGGGCATGGTAGTGCACGCCTGTATTTCCGCTACTTGGAAGGCTGAGGCGGAAGGATCGCTGGAGCCCAGCAGGTCGAGGCTGCGGTGGCCGGAAGCAACCACTGCACTCCAGTCTGGGTGACAGAGTGAGACTCCAACTCAAAAAAACCCAAAAAAACAAAAAAAAACCCCAGCTGCAATGGTGGCTCTGGGCTTTCTCCTTGATGTTTATTGATCCAAGGACATGCCCAACAAACCTAGGTGGAGGGGGAGGCTCTGGGGACTACTCAAGTTCTTTGTCCGTTATGAGCCTTCAAGGAAGTGTGAGGGGTTGAAGGAGGAGCTTGAGAACCCCACAAAACTGCACTTTTGCTTACCCTAGTGGGCATTAGGAGGGAATTCAAGGCTACTGGAGTAGCACTGTTGTGCAGGGCAGGAACAGAAGGGTTTACACTGGGAGTAAGAGACTGCTGTGGCAATGAGTTCCACCCAACTTCCCACCTGGGCCTTAGGCAGTTCATCTGGTGAATGTCAAAGTAAAGCCAGTCATAGGGCCTCAGTGTTCTCAAGGAAGCGTGCGCAGCCAGGAACTCTCTTCAGTGGAGGAGTTTGCCTTTGGGGCCTGTCACCTCCCATGATGGCTAGAAAGTAGCACCTGCAATTGTTGATCTGGAAAATGGTGGCTGGCACTGCTTAAGGCTTTCTTTTTTCCTATACCACTCCAGGTGGGCTTTGACAGAGCACAGCTGTGGGTAAGGAAGTTTCCTGTGAGGGACTAGAGTCCTACAAAGCTCAGAGAGCCTTTCAAGTCCATGGCAGAAGCACAGAACTCCTAAATTTCTCTCACTCACCTTCTCCACTGTTTCTGGAGGCTGCTGGTGGACTGTGGTGGTACAGGCAAGAGTCTAGCTAGTTCCAACCCAGTTCAATGGATTTTTCTCTTCCTTGCATTCTGAGATTATTATCACTTCTTTGATGAGTTGTGAGGCATGCTGTTGGTCTTGTTACTCACTGGGTGCTGAGGAACATCTCTCTATCTTAGTTTACTCCATAGAAGAAACACAATCTAGCTGCCTCATGTCTGCCATGTTAATTCATAAGCAATTTTCTTAATGATAAATTCCAGGTAAGGGCCCATAAATCCTAATGCCTTCAGACTCTAGACAACTTCAGGTAGGAAAATAGGAGGCAGTACATCCAACTAGGACTAGAAAGAACTTGTCCTTCCTAAAGGCAATACAATAATTCCAGGCTAGTGTAATCCAAAGACTACAATGTTGGGACCTTTAATTTATCTTTATCTGAATATTTTAATGAAAAATGTATTGGATGAAACTGAAGAGTCACTTAAAATTTCTATTAGGTAGACATTTATTCATGACTCATGCTCTTTGAATATGATATGTCAACTGTTTGCTGAGTTACTAAACTTCATTACTTTGTGGTACATATTTCTTTTGTTGGTTCATCAAGATATCAAGAGAACTGTTGCCTGATGACTGCTGAATTCTAGAAAGAAAGATGTTTTACATATATCTAGATATGTAAAGCCTCAAAAGTTTGAAATATCTGAATTCTTCTAAACCTCAGAAAGTATAGTCTGAAGACCATGGGCATCAGAATTACATGAGAAATTTGGACATCCTATCTCACCTCAACTTACTGACTCATATTTCTAAAGAGATAAAACTATTAATCTGCATTCTTTTTTTTTTTTTTTTAGCTTGGAAAATATAGTTTATTTAAAAAGTAAATTGGAGAGACAGAGAGAGAAAGAGAGGAGATTCACCTCCCCAAGGTAGAGGAGGGGGCTAAAGCTAGGAAACATGGCCTGGCCATAACTCAAAGAGCACACCAGCGTTTACCAAAGCAAAGGCTGAATCTGCATTCTTGACCAGCAAGTCTTATTATTTAGTTCCCCTGATGTATTATATTTTTCTGATCTAGGATTCTAGTATATAAAAGTAGATGATGTTTGCTCTAAAGTGATGACTTCTTTAGTTGAAAAGTTTCCAATCTATTTTCTTTTTTTTTTTTTTTGGTAAAAGATTACATAGTGACTATTTTAGTCTTTGCAGGCCACCTACAATTTCTGACTCATATCCTTCTTATTTTAAGATTTTTTTTGCCATCTTTTAAAAAACATATAATCATTTTCAGTTCATGGATTTTATGTATAAAGAGGGGCCCTGACCCTCAGACCATGGTATGTTGAGACAAATCTTTCTCTTTAGCATGCCTGTGTACTTTTTCTTAAATGAAGAGTTCCTAACTTGTACTTCATGAAATTCTAACCCTAAAGAATGTTGTATATGTATAAATAATTTGTGGATATATTATACACTATTTCATCATCATGGAGATTCACAAAGTGCATCAATATAGTATACATTAATATATCCAGATTAAAGATGTCTGGTTAATTACTTCAATTTTTACCAATACTTCTCCAATATGAAAGAAGTATTTTCTTTCTCCACAAAGTTCCTATTAATGTCTTGAGAAATAGTTTTCATGGAATACTTTTGGGAAATTTTAAACACTCTATTCCAGAATCTTGGAATCTTGCCCACGAGTAAATATTAATTTCAGTGGTCTGTAGTTTACAGAATACACTTTTTAAACCATTTTTGAAAGAAAAGTACATTGATATTTTCTACTCTCCAGCCTTCTAGAACTTCTTTCTTTTCCATTATTCCTCAATAATAGCATCTGAACAGTTATATGCTAGTGTCGTAAATATGAGGATCTACTTTGCATGTTCTCTCGGTGTTCCATTCTTTTCAGGAGACTTGAATTTAATGAGAACAATTCAGTTTTTTATTAAAACTTTTTTTTATTCATTCACCTTAGATTTCATTTTCACTTATTACTGCTCTATCTTTAGATTCTTATCCTCAGTTTTTACACGATAGGAAATGAGACTCAGAAGAATTCCATAATTTAGTCAAGCACATAAAAATAGTTGACAGAAGTAGAATTGAAAAATACTTATATGCTGCATGTGATCATCTTGTTATTGCGCTATTATTATCTATAAGTACCTTGTGGTTGCAAAGTCTTATGTCTTAGAATATGTTAATTTTAATGTACTTAATTGTACATAAAGCCAATACTTTTAGAACATAATCTTAAAAAGATGTATTGTGTGCCAATAAATAGAAATGCAAAAAGTTAATAATAGTAAACACTCTTATATGGTTGTTACATGCTAGCTACTGTTCAAGGTGTTTTTATATTCTATAACTGACACAGTCTTCTCAGTAGCTCCTGGGGGATAGGTGCTGTTGTAATTTGCAATGGTTAGGGTCAGAAAACTAGCACAGTGAGGTTAAGCAATATGCCTGAGAAACACCACACGATCAGTAGTGGTAATGTCAGAATTTGAACTGTCACTCTGGCTTAAAAGGTCCATACATCGCTCTATGCAGCACTGTACCTCTAATCGAAAGCATTTTAAATAGCTTAATAGATTTTGTCATGGAAAGCACAAAGGATTGATGCAAGTTGGTTCATTTTACAGTAGTACAAAAACTGCTTAATGATTGCATTATTTATTTTGATTCAAGGAAGTCAAGGAATGAATTGGTTGGAATTTTTATCTCTTGTATGTGTGTCACTTGTGACAAAGGCATCATAATTTCTTGTTATTTAAATCTATTGCCATAATTCTTTTTAGTTTTGTCATGCTATTGAAATGGGATTCACGTTTCCTCAGGGTCTCATCTACTGGAACACTATTAATCTCTTTAAGACTTAATTATAGCTGGGCTCGGTGGCTCAGCCTATAATCCAGCGCTTTGGGAGGCTGAGGTGAGTGGATTGCCTGAGCCCGCGGGTTTGAGACCCACCTGGGCAATTTGGTGAGACCTCATCTCTATAATAAATCAAAAAATTAGCCGGGCGTGGTGGCGCACCTGTAGTTCCAGCTATTTGGAAGGCTGAGGTGGAAGGATCGCCGGAGCCCCAGCAGGTCGAGGCTGCGGTGGCCAGGAGCGGCCACTGCACTCCAGTCTGGGCGACAGAGTGAGACTCCAGCTCAAAAACAACAACAAAAAAGACCTAATTGTAGGTTTATGTATGCTTAACAGACTAGAAGCTTCTGTGTAAAAACTCTGTGGGAATTCCAGGCAACTTCTTGGCAACATGCAAGAGAGAATTACAGTTGACCTGGACATGAGAGTTTAGTGCATAGACTGCTACCTGGAAGTGCAAAGAGAAAAACATGTCTTCAGCTTCACTTGGTAGTATGTAAAGTGAAGAGAGCTTATTTTATGTAACCTAGACAAATCAAAGTCTGCTGGTTTTGAATCTCAAACGCCAAGTGGGTTACAATAAGCCCATCAGCCTCAACAATCCCCATCACATACTACTATGTCTTTAACTTATGATCTATTTTCATCAGCAAGCAAAATAGTAGAAAAAACATATATTCAATGCAACATTTCCTCTCCTGATTTGTGTGTCTGTGTTTCATGTATAAGGTGTTGTCTCTTGCTCTAGATCAAAAGCAATTGAAGTATTTTTCTGAAAACATTGTTGACAGTTATACAACTCACTGATTTTTCTCTCTTTCACCAACATATGTGATTTGGAAATGGTCGTTGATAGCCATCATAATGCAGTCGTGATTTTCTTGTAGTCTTGCTCATAGATTCCTGGGTTCTCTTTTCTGCTGTGTAATTTTACCCTACTGTTAGTGTTTTATTCTTGGTATAATATTTAGATTTCTGGAGACTTGTACAATTTAAGGAAATGAGAATGGAATCATAAATAATTAAAAGTATCCTAGAAATAATTTTGTTTACATGGATATGTCTGATTATGTGGAGATATTTTAATTCCACTTGAATTCAAATGAGAAAGTGATGAAGTTGTTTTTCACAACAATTTTACCTATCTTTTTTCTTGACAGTGTTTACATAGACATTTTAAACATGTCATTAAACAATTGGCATTATACTTTTTGTCAGTAGGGAAAAAAAATCTGAAACTCAAGGGCTTCAGTGGTCAAATGTAAAGGCAATAGTCTCTTATCCCCTTAAATTCTAAACCATGTATTTTCACCACACTAATTGCATCGTAGACAGACAAGTCTTTGCTTTGTTCTGAATATAAACAATTTGTAGGAAGCCATACTAGGAGATATTTAAACTAATATCAAAGAGCAACAGCCAATGTAGTTCAAATTCTTGATGTGTTTAAGGACGCTTAAATTTGTCTGTTTGGTTAAGTGGAAGCATGGTCTCAGTAAACCAGAATAGGTGACTTAGGTATCCACATGTGAGATTCTTCTGAAGAACAGTCAATACCCATAAGCCCAAACATCCTTGTGAATGTAAATCTTGGTCCTATGAATGAAAGAATGGCCTTTTTGTTTTCGTTTTAGAGTCAGTGTTTCACTCTGTCACCCAGATTGTAGTGTAGTGGTGTGACCGTGGCTCATTGTGCTGAAGTGATTCTCCCACCTCAGTCTCCTAAGTAACTAGGAAACAGGTGTGTGCTACCATGCCCAGATAATTTTTTAAAACAACTTTGTAAAGAGGTTTTACTATTG
>CAUYQG010134711.1:0-13943 GCA_963574415.1 Tarsius wallacei | reverse complement strand
AATCAACCTTCCATATGACCCAGCAATCCCCCTGTTGGGAATATACCCGGAAGAACTCAAATCATTCTACAAAAAAGATACATGCACACGTATGTTTGTTGCAGCTCTATTCACAATAGAAAAAACCTGGAACAATCCGGGTGGCCCATCTGAGCTGGACTGGCTAACAAAAATGTGGTACATATACACAGTGGAATATTATGCAGCCATAAAGGAGGACAAACATATGGACTTTGCAGCAACTTGGATGGAGTTGGAGTCGATCCTGCTCAGTGATTTATCACAGAAACAAAGAACTGGGTTCCATATGTTCTCACTCATAAGGTGACCTTGAACAATTATAATGCTATAAGAAAGCGATTGGCAGTAGTGGAAAACTCTCAGGGGAGGGGGGCGGGATTGGCAGTTGAGGGAAACTGCTAGGGGAGGGAGGGGCATACCTCATCAACAAGGGTACCTGCATAATAAACGCTTGTATACCTAACCCTGAATTGTACCCCACACCTTTATAATAAATAAGTAAATTTAAAAAAACACAAAAAACTATATATATATATATATATAATAAAAATGAATGAATGAATAAAAATAAAATTAAAAAGAAAAAAGAGAAAATGGCTTTTCCAGCCACTCAGAATCTTCAGTATGAATCCTGGTGATCATTTCGACTCTCCCTTTCATTCATCTCCATCCGTTACTCAATTCATTAGAAAATTCTGTCAGCTCTGTCCTCAAATGTTTCTGAAACGATTTACTTCTCTCTGGAGCCACTGTTCTGCCCCTGATCTATGCCATTATCCTCACTGGTCTCCAGGACCGCTTCCTAACTGGTCTGTCTTTTTTTTTTTTTTAGTTGGAGTCGCATTCTTGTCACCTGGGCTGGAGAGCAGTGGCACACTTGCGGCCACTGCAGCCTCGACCTGCTGGGCTCAGGCAACCCTTCCGCCTCAGCCTTCCAAGTAGCTGGAACTACACACTCACACCACCATGCCTGGCTAGTTTTTGTGATTTACCATAGAGACAAGGTAAATCTCAGGGTCGGTCTCGAACCCTAGGCTGGTCTCGAACCCTAGGGCTCAGGCAGTCCTCTCACCTTGGCCTCCCAAAGTGCTGGAATTACAGGCTGAGCCACTGCACCCAGCCGAGGCTGTCTTCTATTCTGACCACCCTGCAACCATTCTCTGTGAAGAAGCCACAGTGATCTTTTATTTTTAAAAAATTATTTTATTGTAAAGATGTGGGGTACAATTCAGGATTAGATATACAAGTGGCCATTGTACAGGTAAAGTTTGGGCCTCCCTTTGGTCCCCACTTTGCCTGGTTTGAGACCAGATACCCTTATTAATGTTATGTGTCCCCCTCCCCCCAGCAGTTTCCAGCTACCGCCAATCCCTTTTTTATTGTATTATGGTAAATGTTCAGGGTCCCCTTATGAGTGAGAACATATGGTACTCGATTTTTGGTTTCTGGGATAGATCACTGAGTAGGATAGACTCCAAATCTATCCAAGTGGCTGTGAAGTCCATACTTTTGTTCTTCTTTATGGCTGTATAGTATTCCATTGTGTATATGTACCACATTTTTATCCAGTCCAGTATTGTAAATATCACCAACAAACAGACAGAGAATCAAATAAAAAGCACAATCCCATTCATAATAGCCACAAAAAAAAAAAAAAGAAAGAAAGGAATGCTGCAGCATCTTTCTAACCAGAGAAGTGAAAGATCTTTATGATGAAAACTACAAAACACTGCTCAAAGAAGTCAAAGTTGACACAAACAAATGGAAAAATATCCCAAGCTCATGGATTGGAGGAATCTACGTTGGTAAGGTGTCCTTCCTACTCAAGGCAATCTACAGATTTAACACAATACCCATTAAATGACCAGCGGCATTCTTCTCAGACCATGTTTCCATTAACTGAATGACTACATTTAGAAGATGTCTCCAAACATGTAAGTTATCATTCTTCATCCTGGGCCACAACTCACATTTGTTTATGAGTGTTTCGTGTGAACTCTTACATATATCCTTCTCATGGTTCACTTCCTTGTAGGTTCCACATGTGGCTCTGTTTAACTCGAAAATGCCACTTTTTATCCACTCAGGGAAGGAAAGAGAGGTCCGAGAAAGAGCTGTCCCAGACGTCTTTCTTTGCTCTGACACACTGAAGACATGATCTATAGTGTCTGTGCGTGGTGAGTCTCTTCTTAGAAAGCTCCTGCATCTTCAGCCTTACTGGGGTCCATCTCCTTCAGAGGTCCACGACCTTGGCAGCCCAGAGTGATCTTTTTAAAGGATTCCTAACAGAGGCTTTTCCTGACCAGCGAATCACAGAGTCCCCTTCCGGTCACTCTCATTATGTTACCACTTAACATTTTTTCCTTAATAATACCCAAAATTACCGAATTACTTGCTTATTCACTTATGTGTCTATTTCCCTACACCAGAATGTAATTTCCGTGACAGCAGTGGCCTTGTACATTTTACTAACCTCTGTTATCCTCAATGCTAAGGAGAATATTAAAGTTCATAGTATGTTCAATAGGTATTTGTGAAAAATGTTCAACAGGCTCCATTTAAATTACAGTGTTTTCTCATTTTACCCAGAAATGAAAACCAAAATCCAACATATTTATTAGAACCTTCAGAGCCCTCCATGTCCTGCCCCATAATATCCCCTTACCATGTTTTGCTACCCTCGCCCCTCACTCCCTCTGTACCAGGCACATGGGCTTCTTTGCTGTTCCTGGAAGATGCCAGGCAAACTGCTTGCTGTTTCTTCAGTCTGGAATGGTCTGTCTCCTCTTACACACATGGCTCACTCCCTCACTTGCTCCAGACAAATTTGCAAATATTATCTCAGTGAGGCTTTTTCTAGCACCTGGTCTGAAATTTCAACCCCATGCCACTGACACTTTTAACACGCCTCCTTAATATTGATCTCTAATGTACTACAGATTTCACTTGTTCATTGTTTACTCTCCATCTCCCCATTAAAGGTAGGCTCTACGGAGTTAGGGATTTTCCTCTGTTTGGTCCACACTGAGCCCAGAACAGTGCTTGACACTATTAACAAATGAAATGAACAAGCAACTTGATATATTATTTCTCTCAATACGTTGAGCAGTTTTTTAGCTAAAAAGACTGAACTTACTGAAAAATTGTTTGGCCATTTGGCAAACAGAGTGTTACCTGCATTATTGGTAACCTAGACTAGTTTCCCTGATTTTTTTTTTAAGTCTTAAAACAGAGTTTATTAGTGAGAAGAAGAGAAGGAAAAAGGAAGATTCATGCCAGAGGGACCTGCCACGGGCAAGTTTCTCAAAAAGAAAAACTGTTCACACTTCCCTTATTTAAGGAGGACCAATGAGAGAAGGTTGATATTTGGAGAACATGAATAATGATTGCAAAGGGTGTGAAACAAATTAGGTAATACTCTCAAACATATATGGGGTTCCCAGCAGTCATTATTACGCTTAGTAATATTGGTGTTTCCTACTATAGAATAAACTGAAGCCCCACATATACCTAACTATGAATAAAGAAATCATTCCTCTTTGGCAGCCATCTTTAGAAAGTGACATACTCTTCATGGGAAACACCTGGCTTATCCTGTTTATACTGTAATCATTTTCCTGCATCTCAACATTACAATTACTTGCTTAAGAGCTGAACTACTGGTCAACCTGCCTTGATGAATCAACTCACTAAACTTGATTAATTGCGGGATGAGCTTTATGGGAATAGTTGGTCTATATTTCACGCTGTAGTGATCTGAGAGAACAAAAACCCAAAATTTCCGGGAGTGAGGGTGGGAAGAGAGCAGAT
The DNA here is from genome assembly GCA_963574415.1 of Tarsius wallacei. Lineage (NCBI taxonomy): Eukaryota > Metazoa > Chordata > Mammalia > Primates > Tarsiidae > Tarsius > Tarsius wallacei. The sequence continues at coordinate 10,112 of CAUYQG010134711.1, read as the reverse complement.
TTCTGTTGAGAACCACCTGGGACTCTGGACGACTTCCACTTTTGCAGAAGAACAGTGAAATAAATAAGCAGTCGTTCTGAAACCAGCTATCATAGAAGCCGGTGTACCAAGGAGCGGAGAAGATCAATGATGCTGGGGTTCCCTCCCTATGAGGGCAAACATGCCTGTCCTGCGGCCGACTATGAGGAAGGAGAGCAGGGCTTTGCTTACATTTGACAGATTCCCTTTATTCCTCCTTGGCAGCGATGAGAACAGGCTTATCCGGTCTCACCTGAAATGTTTTGTTTTTCTTTCGAATGATGTGGACGTTGCATGGGAGCCCACAGTCAGTCCTCAAGCAGAAAAGCCCCGTTAGGGTCGAACCGTCTGTCAAGGCACCCCTCTTGCCTTCCAGGATGGCTGACCCCACCTGGGCAGAGGGTTATGTCATATGACAAGTACGACTCTCACTTCCCAACTACAATTTGGACTTTACAGCTGCTTGAAAATTTAATAGATTTAAATACTCAACTTTACAACAACATTGATGCCCGTCTTTCATGCTAACTCTTCAAAATGTCTAACAATAAAAATCTGTACATTCGCTATAAAATATCAGCAGATACGTGTGACTATAACTCAATATTGAAAACCGCAGACATTTTCTTTTAAACAGAACTCATTCAAAATTCATAGAGATATTACACTAAATAATAATGCTGTTGCCCCTAACCCCGAAACTGCATGGGATTAATTCGGGCTGAACGTAATGATGCATTCTTTAAACAACTGGGAGCTTACACCCTTAGCTCTTAACATAAAAAGCTAGCAAGCATGCTACAGGTGTGACAGCTTTAACCAAACACAGGCTTTTCCCAGGAACGCAGTCTCAGCTTACGGTTCACCTGCCTCAGTGGTTTTCAGAGGCTTGATTAGATGATGTTGCACCGGGTGGGGAAATCTTGGAAGCTAATTCACTGTGACCACTTGAATGAACACCCACATGCACACCCTAGTAGGTGCAGCACTTAGCTCGGAAATGGAAAGTGCCAGAGAGATAAAGAAAGTGCAGAGAAATGTCCCATCGCTTGCCCGGCTGGCCTTCCCAAGTCACTTCTCAGGGAACGAAACTCCAGGCACACGGCTGTCCTGCCTATGGTGCATCACATGTTGGTTGCTTTTTGAAATACACATGGAAGGAAACGGACATTGTTGCACCCAGCTTTTTTTTTTTTTTGCCCCCCCCCCCATGGTCCTAACCAGCTGTTTGGGAAGCCAGCACCCACACGAAGAGAGGCAGCCCCGCACTCCCGTCCTCTCGGCACGGATTTCCGCGGGAACCCGCGCCCGACCGCGCACTCGCGCACACAGGCACCCACCCACGCGCGCGCGCGCCCCGCCTCGCCCGCGCCGCGGCCCCCGCGCCCCCCGCGCCCCCCGCCTCCCCGCGGGCCGCCCCGGGTGGGAGCGCGCGTCCCGGCAGCCGCCGCCCGCCCCAGTCCCCGGCCCGCGGAGTCCCCGCGCCCGCCTCCTGCCTCCCCGGGCCCGCCTCGCCTCCCGGGCGGCACGGAGGGCGGCGGCTCGCGACCCTTCCCACCTGTGGCGCGCGGCGGGCCCGGCCGCGGGGTCCCGGCGGCCGCGGGCGGGCTGCAGGCGGCGGGGCCGGGGATCCGAGGCTGGCGCGCGGGAGGCGTGTCTGCCGGCCGGCGCGGAGTGCGGGCTCCCCTCGGGCCGCGCCGGTGACTCAACGCCGCGGGGACGAGCGCGCCGGGCTCCCGGGCGAGGCCCCGCGCCCGCCCGGCCCGGCCCGGCCGCGGGCTCGTGCGCATTCGCCCGGCCCGCCTGCGTTTTCGGAGAGCGCAGGGCCCCGCGAGAGCGGCCTCCCGGGCGCGGCCGCGCCCCTCCAGGGGGGTCCCTTCCAGGTGGAGAGGGCAGGGGACTGCCAGCGGGGAGCAGAGGAAATAAATCATGGGGGTCTTGGGGAGCAATTCGCCCTTTCTGCAAGTTCGGATGGGTCCGTGTGGGCTGTGTTCGTCAGCCTGCACCGCCCTAATGCCTGTTTCCTGAGGTCGCTCCAGAGATCAATAGGTCACTGTTCAAGCAGCTGGCATTGTCAGGAGTCGATATCCACCTGGGGAAGCGGGGGGGCACGCCTCATCAATAAGGGTACCTGCACAATGCGCATTTGTATGCCTAACCCTGAATTGTACCCCACAATTTCAAAATTAAAAGAGAAAAAGAAAAACTGATGCCAAAAATCCATGATAAATAAAATAATAAATTTTAAAAATAAAAAAATAAAGTGTTTAAAGTTAAAAAAAAGTAGTGGCACAGAGTCACTGAGCACATATTTATAAAGTACCTATACGCACCAGGCTCTGTTCTGAACACTTCAGAGTCATCCACACAGCAAAGATCCTGGCTGCCAGAGAGCAGGGTTGCCTTTTGGCATATTCTGACATCCCTAACTTTCAGACTCATGGTGAAGGCAACAACACAAGGTTGGGTACATTTAAGGGCCATTGATTTAGCCCTCCGTGAAGAAATGTAAAAAGTTCCAAATGTGTTGCTTGCAATCATGTTGGTAAACAATGAGATGGCAACGGCCGCTAGGATTTTAAGCGTTTATCTCAGTTCTGACAGGGTGAGGGAGAGCCTTCATCTGGAGGTACTGACATTTTCAGCTAGGGAGATGCTTCAGAGAATTTCTTGTGGAAGGCGGCAAAAGAACAGCCAAAAACCAAACCAAACAACAACAAAGTGTGGAGGAGAGGAATATTCGAGAAAACATTCAATCTCCCAGAGATCTGTCTTTACCAGGAAACTGGAAGAGATTCTATTTTATGTGCCTCATGTTCTCATCCTGAAAACGAGGATAATCATAATGGCTTCAAGGTTTTATTGCGAGGAATTGAGTCCACATCAGTAAAGTGCACAGAACTTGCCTGGCATAGTAAGTTCTAAGGATGTGTTGGCTATACTTATTATTTTGGTAGCACTAATCTTCTCCATTTTCCCAACGTAAGATCTGCTTCATAAAAATTATTTTGGACCTTTTAGGAGCGAGTATATGAGGTTCAGATTGTAGAACTTCAAAATATACATTCTGGGGTTCCGTATTTATGATAAATCTACTTTGACTCCCATAGCAATATCTAAGTATATAACAAGTGTGTGTCTGTGGGCCTAGACAGAGAATAAAGAGAGGACATCAACCTTGATTTTTTTCCCCACTGTTAACACATTGATTTAAAATCATTCTGGGAGCTGGGCTCGGTGGCTCAGCCTGTAATCCCGCGCTTTGGGAGGCTGAGGTGAGTGGATTGCCTGAGCCCGCGGGTTCGAGACCCGCCTGGGCAACTTGGTGAGACCTCATCTCTACAGTAAATCAAAAAATTAGCCGGGTGTGGTAGTGCGTGCCTGTGGTTCCAGCTATTGGAAGGCGGAGGTGGAAGGATCGCCGGAGCCCAGCAGGTCGAGACAGAGTGAGACTCCAACAACAACAACAAAAAATCATTCTGGGGAGGGTGTGGTGGCTCACGTCTATATTCCTAGCACTTTGGGATGCTGAGACAAGAGGACCACTTGAGGCCAGGAGTTCAAGAGCAACCTGAGGAGAAGCAGAAGGAACATCTCCAATAAAAAAAGGAAAGAAAAGAAAATGATAGATTATTTAGTATACATGGTATCCATGCGAGGCCTCTGTCTTTTCAGAAAAATAAAAAATGCATGAATAATATAATAATTCTCTGTGCTATACAATGATAACCTATGTTCTTTACCTACTTAATGTGTCCAGTACTCATTTCAGTTCCAACAGCTATTATTTTCTCTATGCAATAGAGTTTATAAAGCCTTGCCCATAGATGGGCTCATCTGACTGTCACAACATTGCTTTGAAATAGGCAAGGCATGTATTATATTTATTGTCTCCATTTTCAGAATGAGGAAACTGAGGTTGAGAAAGTTCCGGTAATTTGCCCAGAATCGTGAAAGTCGCTAAAGGCAGAGCCAGGTCTATGGATCCCGAATACTGAGCTCATGGTGGTCATGATGTTCTGTTGCCCCCCCCCCCGACTCTTTATGGAAAATGTTCCTACCACGAGAAAACCTAACACATGTGTTTGTTGTCTGCTCTTCTTGTCACCCTTCCCCAGGGAAACGCGTCACCTGCCTTACAGCGTCACTGTTATAGGGACAGCTCTCCTGGAGTGACTTGTCACACACAGTCCTGTCTTTCAGGTCCTGAGGCTCAGGGCCATCAGTGTTACAGAGTGACACTGCTAGAGTGATGGAACGTTTCCTTCCCTGTGGAGAGAGTTTCCAAAGACAAGAGAGAGTTAGAGGATGTGGGTGGAATGTTGCTTGATCACATCACAAAGGCCACTTTGACCAGAGTCAGAGCAGAATAAAAACACATGGAAAACCAGTGAAAACAAGGTGACAACATTTTGTGTCATCGTCGTCATCATCATCGTCATCATGCCTCTCTGTAATTGGCGTTTTTGTAGCACAAATCAAATAGATCTAACTTGTATCTAATTCAATAAACAGCGCGGGGACACACATTTATATAAAGGCACATGGAGGGGACGTTTAGTTACAAAGGGCAAATTGATCACGTGTTTCGTCTCCCTTTCTTCAGACTCCTTTGTCACAAGAATACATGATTTTAAAAGAATGCTATTAAGACAAAATTAACAGATAGAATAACTCGCAGTGAATCTTTGGAAGAGCCTAAATTAGATGGAGGCGTAGTACCTGATTTGGAAGAGCGGAGGGGATTGCCCACCGCACATCACCAGGGACTCTGGACAAGAAGCAAGCCAATTCTTCCTGCAAACCCCAGGCAGGCTCAGGCCTAGGAGGCAGAAATACCAGCATAGGAGGAGGCTGGGTGTCTGTAGACAGAACTGCTCGGGCCCGAAGTTCTCTTCCCCACTGTCATGCAATCAACCAGCCATAAGTTCCTCCATCTGCTCGATCCAGCTTCCAGAAGACTGGAGGTTTGTTTTCTGGAGAAAGTAAACTGGAGTAATTTGTGGTTCAACAAGATGAACCGAACACATGCCTCTCTACTCTGCTCCGAGAGAAAATGAATAAAAAAGATATTTATGTCCAAAAACAAAAAACAATTCTTAAAATTGAAAATATACTCAAAATATTAACAAAACTGAGAAATGGGCTAGATGATTAAGTTAAAAATCTTCAGGAAAATAGAACAAGAAGCTGTAAAATTTTTTTAAAATGGAGAAAGCATTCTGACTAATGAAAATCCCAGAAAGTTCTAGAAAAGAGTTCTTTCGATGCAGAAAAGAATGAACAACCTAATTTTTTAAAATGTAAAAACAATACCTGAAATGAAGGTGCTAAACTTTTGGGATCAAAAGTTCCATTTTTTGGGGGGATCCAAACTTCCATCAAAAGTCTGGGAGAATACATTTTTAAATGAATCAATAAATTAAATACATCAAGGTACCTCAATCTGAAATAACAGAAACCTAGGAATAAAGAAAATAACCTAAAATATCTTTCAGAAACATAAAGCAGATCACACAAAGGAAAAGAATAAAAATTGCATTGGATTTCTGAAGAGCAATAAAGAATCTAAAAGTTCCTTTGAATGTCTTCACATTTTAAAAATAAAGTTATTTTGAATTTAGGATTGTATACCCAGACAAACTTTCAGCTAAGTTTGATTAAAAGCATTTTCAGACATGCAAGGACTTTTGTGCCTGTGTACCATTGTTAAGGAAGCGTTCCCCAAACAAGCTTACAAATCAAGAAAGAGGAAGAATCAAACCTGTAATCCCAGCGTTTTGGGAGGCCAAGGCGAGAGGATTGCCTGAGCCCAGTGGTTCGAGACCAACCTGGGCAACTTGGTGAGACCTCATCTCTACAATATATCAAAAAATTAACCAGGCGTGGTAGCGTGCTCCTGTAGTTCCAGCAATTTGGAAGGCTGAGGCAGAAGGATCGCCTGAGCCCAGCAGTTCAACACTGGGGTTGCTGTGAGCGTGCCACCTCACTCCAGCCTGGGTGAGACTCTGACAAGAAAGAAGAGAGAGAGAGAGAGAGAGAGAAAGGAAACCCAGAAAAAGCAGGTCCAACACAGGAAACAGTAAAGGGAATTCTCCAGAAAAATGATTGTTAGGCAGGCCTGAAAAGAAGCCTGTAGGAATATCTCCAAGAAGAAAATGATATATTACGTGTGTGTTTGAAAATTATAAATAAATAATTATATAGTGGAGACTGGCAGTGCTCACCAAATTCTACGCTCTTGTCTTTTTCCTGAGAACCTCACTAGATTTCATTTCTTAGCCTCTTGCCACTGGGGAGGCCTGTAGCTGAATTCTGGCTGCTGAAACGTAGACGGAAGTGAGGTACGTCACGTCCAGGCCATGCCCATAAAATGACTCAAGATCTTCCATGCATTCCCTCCTTCCTGATTAGTGTTCAGATGCAAAGAATCAAGGAAGATTTCTCGAGCCCTAAAAGACATGAGAACTATTAGATAATCCCTAGAGATTACCTACTGGGCCACAGTGTTCAGTCTGAGGAATGGGCCACCTGGGATCCCATCTCCGCCCCTGCACCATATGCCCATGTAACGAATATGCATGTGTACTCCCTGAATTAAAAACAAAAATGAAAATACTTTAAAAACGACTAGACGGAAGTTTGTGTCCCTGAACAATTGTGTGGCGTAGAAACCCCACCTGCCTCATGTTGGACTGTGACATGAGTCAGAAATAAGCTTGTATTGTGTAACACCCTGAGATTTGGGGGTCTATTACCACCATTAGACTCTTCTGACAGTTACAGTCTGAAAGATCAATTGGAGGCAGTTGGGACTTATATATAGTAGGTACAAAGTGTGCTAAACAGATTTTTAAAAAGATATTATTAACTCCAGGAAAAACAAAAAGTTGTGAGAGAAAAGAAACATAATGATAGAATACCACTTTGTTCTAATGTGGATAATGGAGGCACTGACGAGAGAATTAACCCTAAATTACAATAAAACGATAAGTGAAGAGTGGGGGAGGGAAAGACTGTGTGTATATATGTATAAGGCAACTAAATTCTCAACTATCATGACTCATAAGCAATAAATAATGTGTAAAATTGCTAAATAAGTACTAAGAAACGTGAACTACTTAGAAATACGTAAGTGCAATTAAAAAAAATTAAGAGTCAAATATTTACCTGTGGGAATTAAGACCAGGGCTTAGGAGGTGATCTGTATTACTTTATAAGAACTTTAGTGACACCATGTTATTTTCTTTTAAACTATCAGATGTATTACCTTAATGAAAATTAAATTAATTTTAAAGTAGCCTTAAAATATGCATAGGGAAACAAAAGATACTTGTTCAACAGAGAAAACATTACACTTTATTCAACTATGTGCATATGTTAATAACATAACCTACAGGCAGTGGAGAAAGTGAATTTGAGGCACAGAATGAAGGTCGATTTGAGAGTTTTGCACAATAATTTGTTCATTAAGCAGCTTGTGCTTGGTTCTCTGCTAGGTTTGGGGGAGGCAGTGGAGAATCCGAAGGAACAATACAGGTGCTCTAAGAGAAAAGGAGTGTTTGGTTTCCTCTCTCTTTTCTTGGTGGCACGAGCCATTGACTTTTTGATCTTAATAATGCCTTTCCTTTTTCAATATCATCTTAGAAGTTTCTCTTTCCTTGATTCCCTCTCTAATGACATCAGAGATTTCCTAACTAACCCTCCTCTTACAATTGCAGGAAAGACTTCACCAGGCTGTCACGCACAAGTGTGCCTCCACCTCCCGCTGATTTTCAGTTCACGTGAAGTGTGTCTACCACAAAGAAAAATCCACCCTTCCTCGGTTTGAGAAAACGCCGCAGCATGACTCACACATCATAAGACTGGACTTCCAGGTCGTGCAAGTTTTCCTAACTACTTACGAAGATGTAACTTCAAGAAGTAGACATGTTCACAAGACTCTCAACTGGCAAATTACTTTAAAGGTGCATCACATAAATACCTATTTTAGATATCTGACTATTAAACTGGGCATGTTTTCACACTTATATATGCAGCATCTACTCCGTGGTGAGGTCTTAACCTTCTTGCTTCCAGCCTTATTTATTCTCTTAGAATTCATGAATGAAGACGCACTCAGACCTTGTATGGAGATTATTGCAGTCTAAGTTTCCCCTCCTGTGTTAAAGGAACATGCTATGGAAAAGGCCCACGTAGTTTCATGAATAATATTCACATTCAACCTTCAAGCATGTCCCGACTTGCCAAGAAGCCACGGGAGTGTGGGTATGCCATGATTCTGTCTATGAATGCCATTTGACACCTTTGTAAAGAAAAATGCTATAAGCATAATTTTAGACATAATTACAGTGTTGTTTAATTAACTTGAGAACTTATATTTGATCATATATATGATGTTAAAAAATATAAGTTGTAAAAATAATAACTAGTAAATTAAGGCTTCATCATAGCAAAAAGACCACATGCTACATGATTATTTTGAACCATATTTTCAAGAGTTAATAAGTGTCTTAATAAAAATAATAATCTTGTGATAATCATGTGTGACGATTTAGTCTATTTTTATCATCAATATGGTAAAACCTCTGATCTCATCAGAGAAGGATCAAGTAAAGAGAGGTTTTTAAGACCATATTGAAAAATCAAGACATTACTATGATCAAAACTTGAAAACGTGGTTACAGAGAAGAAAAATTATATTGATTCGAAACTAAGCACATAGGAAAGAATACGTCAGTACCCACAAGTCATATGACAATATATATACATACCCATAATTATAGTCATTTGTCAGCATACTTAATTGTGTGTGGATATAGACATAGTCATGTGCAAGCACTTATAAAATACATAATTATATCTGCTTTCTTGCTAACTTTATAGTGAGCTACAAAATAAAATGTCATATGGGCTTACCATATAAGTATAAACAAATATATGTTGAATCTTTCATTTTCCCAAAACTGTTACCAAAAACCAGTGTTTCTGTTATTTTTGCTACTCTTTAACTGCAAACACATCAACTTGTGATTTCATACATTTAAGAATAATTATTAAATCTTTCTTAAATTTCTTTGCTTGCCTTTTAACCAATTACAAGATAATTTTTCCAGGCATCTGAACAAACATTCATTGATATAATTTCAGGCAAATAGTCTTTCTTTCCCAAAATACACTTTTGATCAAATTAAAGTATTTTGATGGATGTTTCCTTACAGGGAAATCTGTAAAGACTCCAATAAAAGATAGCCATGTCTTTTTAAAGTATAATTTGGACAATGATCTTGACTTATATTTGATCATATATAATGTTAAAAAATAAGTTGTAAAAATAGTAACTAGTAAATTAAGGTTTAATCATAGCAAAAAATAACACATGCTATATGATTATTTTTTGAAACGATATTTTCAAGAGTTAATAAGTTTTTTAAACCAGGCTCGGTGGCTCAGCCTATAATCCCTCGCCTTGGGCGGCTGAGGTGAGTGGATTGCCTGAGCCCGCGGGTTCAAGATCCGCCTGGGCAACTTGGCGAGCCCTCATCTCTACAATAAATCAAAAATTAGCCGGCCGTGGTAGCGCGCGCCTGTAATTCCGGCTACTCTGAAGGCAGAGGTGTAAGGATCGCCGGAGCCCAGCAGGTCGAGGCTGCGGTGGCCGGGGGCAGCCACTGCCCTCCAGTCTGGGCGACAGAGTGAGACTCCAACTCAAAACAAACAAACAAACAAACAAACAAAAAACCCCAAAAATAAGTTTCTTAAAAATAATAATAATTTTGTTATAATTATGTGTGACATAATTTAGTCTATTTTTATCATCAATATGGTAAAAGCATATAAGCTCGTAATGAATTTTTATTATATTCTAATAATTGTAATATAATAATTTCTATAAGAATGTTTATATATTATATTTCATAACATGTAGTTTATATTATAATTATAGCACATAATTCTATAAATTAAATACTTATAATTAGTATAAGATATTAATATTATAATATTAATTATAATAAATAATTAAAGGTTGTGTTTCTAAAAAGGTATAAAAATTCTAAGTACTATAGACATACAATACCTCCTGAAATATGTTT
>CAUYQG010134710.1:0-26127 GCA_963574415.1 Tarsius wallacei | reverse complement strand
CACAGAGGCTAGTTTACACTCACACCAACAGTGTAGAAGTGTTCCCTTTTCGCTGCATCCTCTCCAGCATCTGTTGTTTTTTGAGTTATTGATGATAACCATCCTGACTGGAGTTAGGTGGTATCTCAGTGTAGTTTTAATTTGAGATTCTTTGATGACTAGTGAAGCTGAGCATTTATAAAAGTATTTTAAAGGAAGATGATACTTTGCATGTGAATGCCCATGCTTCTAAAACTAATAAGAATAAGAAAAATGCAAGTAGTCAATATGTAGACCATGAGCAAATTGTGGGGAGATAAAATGCTCTCACATATTGTATTTGATCCTAATTGCATATCCGTATGCTGCCTTAGCAAAGTGTAATTACACTCAATGAGCTATCCCCTCCTACAGCATGTGTGTGGAAAGGTAGACTTGTAAAGTGATTTCTTTCTTACTCCTGCCTCAATATTCATATTGTTAAAGCTTTTGATTAATTGATTGAGTGGATAGAGCTCATATGTAGAGGTTCAGGAGGACTAAAACCTTACAGTCAATTTTATTGGTTTGTTGATTACTTAAAATTATGGTGGTTTGCTGATCAACATTATATACAAATACTGCCTCTGAGCCTGTCTTCAAAGACCTTATAATCTAGTAGGGAAGAAAAATAACTCAAATGCAGGGCAGAAGTGGAACTAAAGAAGGTAGACAATATTTCTACTTTATGGAACAAGTAGAATTTGAGTTGGAACTTGAAGTAGGAAGAAAATTTCAACAAGTGATAATGAGAGAAGTGTAAATAATCTGGCCAAGAGCAAAGAGTAGAGACCATACACTCAAAGCAGACCCAGGGAACAGACGGGCTGGTGAATGGAGAGTATGAAGGGAAGGACTGGAAAGCAGGAAGGAGTGTTCTTTGTGACCCATTAAACAGGGTCTTGAATAACAAGTTAGGAAGTTAATGGAATTGGAAAGTCAATGAAGTCGATGAAGGTTTCAGAAAGATGTTCTCTGGCACAAGTATCTTATAGAAAAAGAGAGAGAGAGAGAAGACAGAGACTAGAAATCATGAGGCTACTGTAATACGTCAAATTGGTAAATAATAAGGACTTAAAGAAGAGAGAAGAAAAGGGACAAATGCAGAAGATGGTATGGAAATCGAAGTTTTGGGACTTGTAACAAACCGAATGTTTCAAGAGAACACTGACAATTTCAACTCTTGTTGATCTTGGAACTATTGATGGCTTTATCCAAAATAGAAAACACAACAGCAGAATAAAACTTAAAGTGAAGAATGACTTTTGTATCTTGTCATGTCATATTCTGTGGAGAAGGGACTATCCCACGGAGATGCCTAATGGACAGCATGAGACTTCAGAAGCAAGTCCATGTTGGGGATATACATGTCTAAACCACTCAGAGGAAGTGGTTTGAAACCACAAGATTCAGAACCATGTCCAACAGTGAAAAGGCAACTGAATGTTGAGAAAGTGCCAAAAAACCTCCAGAAAAAGAGCAGGCAGGGAGGAGAAGGCCACACTGAAAAGAACAGAGTTGCAGAAAACAAGGAAATAGTTTATACAAGAGTCAACTTTTGCGAAAATGCCTGAGAGAAATTATAAGGAAGATGAGAGTAAAATGAGATGCTGACCAGCTAGAACATGAGAATAAAGCATAATCTGGAACTGCCCTGGGTGAACCAGGATGTGGGGTCACCCTTATTATAACTGAACAAATAACTGGTGAATTTCAAGGAATTTTCAACTCAACAAAATCAGCTTGTGTGTGATGATTCATGGCAGAGCGGGTTATCCAGACTTTCTTCCAGCGCTCTTTCTTATCTAGTGTTCCTACAAGAAGGCACAGATATAGAAAACAGAGGAAAATAAAAGACTAAGAAATAGATAGGACCTACTTTTAAACAGAAAAAAAAAATAAGAAACTCATTCCTTCAGCAGGAATTTAGTTATTGAGTGGGTATCATACATAAGATTGTAGATGATAGAAATTAGAATCTCTGTCCTTGGAAAACTCATTACCTAATTAGGGAAAGAATGTGCTTATAGTTAGAAATATGAGAGGCCTTTAAATAAGATTCAGAAACCTTAAATCAATAAAGAAACTGAGTTACAGAGAAAGGAGATTTTTTTTTTAAATGATCATCCAAGTAGAAGAAGACATTCACGTGAAAGATGAGCCTACCCCTTTAAAGGAATAAAGGGTGACTTGGGCCAAATGAGACACATGAAGCAATTGTATAGGATATATGTACTACATTAACTTGAGTGAACATGTTCTCATATTTTCCTCATTTACAGCAAAAACAATGACATGAGTTCCTACTGTCATGAGAGCACTTGGTATCTGTGACATAGGAACTAATTAATTCATTGAACATTAGGTTGCATAGAACCATTAAACCCAAAATATGATATGGGAATGTTAGGATCTTTATATTTAAAGTACAATCCTCTGCAAGTGATTTAAATACCCTGTAAGCTCGCAGTGAATGTTCATCTCACACAACTGACTGGGTTTTAGAATGTATCCATGAATCTGAGGTATACTCAGGTAAAAAGTAACAGTCCCTAAACTACTAGGGATATTTAATGGGGAAAAAATGGTGGTATTAAAATAAATCGAGTCAGCAAAAATGTTTCAACTTTCCAGACTTATTTTGGCAAAGGTTGAACAAATAAATTAAGTGGTCAGTAAATACTTCTGGGATGCAAAGCAGCAATGCAAATAACAATCCATTTTTTATAATTAAAGCCCAGCGAAACTATCATTTGGTCACAATGATAATTTTTTATAGAACTATAAATACCAACAAGGGATTTGTAAAGAAAAATTGCCTTGCAGCGTTTTTGAAAAAATTAATGCATATTCAATATTGATCTTGATTTGTGCATGTTAAACTGTGCCTCTCAAGTAAAATATTCTTGAAGAAGTCAATAATATGCCATAATTTCATATGACACTAATAAAATAACGAAAATGACTATTCATTTTTGTTTACTTGTCTATGACTTAATGGAGGGATAAATTTTGTTAAAAGAGGAAGCACAAACTTGGTGCATAGTAGGCAAATTTATAAAACAATTGTGATTGATTTTTTTGGGTCACTTTCCTAAGAGAGAAAGTGAAACAATCAATCTCTTGGAATTCTTTCCTGAAAAGTGTTTTTATAGCAGTTGATACAGGCTATGATTTTCAGAGAACCAAAGCCACATATATTAGTTTGCTTGTTTTGTTCCCTGAGATATTATGGAGTAATGGTGTTGCAAATAAAGTCCAAGGAAGCTAAAAATATGCAAAACAGTGCCATTTTAATGACTTTATATGTAACACTACTAATTCTATTTACTCAGAATTGCTGAAATTAGTAACACTAAATCTGTTTTCTTGTACTCAAGGGATGCTTGCGAGGGGAAAAATAACTGAACACTGAGGTAGCCAAGTGAAGTCTTAGATTTTAAAAAATACAGAGCAAATTAGAACTATTTTCCATCTAATCCAATTTTGTTGTTCATCCATTATGAGAATGCAGAGAATTAAGGACTCGTGTTTGCAGTAACTGGTTTGCAGGAGAAAATACAAACTGTATCTTAAGAAAATAAATTTGAACCTGATCCTCCTTGGTGCCTGTTATTTTCTAGTCACCCTTCAAATTCTTAGAAAAACACATTAACTTCTCTCTCTCTCTCTCTCTCTCTCTCTCTCTCTCTCTCTCTCTCTCTCTTGAGTTGGAGTCTCACTCTGTTGTCCAGACTGGAGTGCAATGGCATTGCTCACGGCCATCACACCCTCAACCTGCTAGGCTGAGGTGATCCTTCTGCCTCAGCTTTCCAAGTAGCTGGAACTACAGACACACGCCACCACACCTGGCTAATTTATTTTATTTTATTTATTATAGAGATGAGCTCTCATCAGGTTGTCCAGGTTGGTCTCCAACCCATGGGCTCAAGCAATCCTCTCACCTCGGCCTCCCAAAGTGCTGGGATTATTGGCATGAGCCACCAAGCCTGGCAGCACGTTAACTCTTTTAAGACACTAATAATCCACATAGGCCATGGTAGAAACATTAAACAATTAAGGCGCTTTTTAAACCCCAAAACTTGCATCCCCGGAGTGCCTAGGGCAATGAGAATTCCTCTGAGACATACAAGGGGGTACCCAAAAAGCCCCAGAATTTATTTATTAAATTCTGAAGTTTAAACTTCAGTGACCTTCAAAGTACTCTTTCCACTGCTATTGAGACACTCTTTCCACTGCTCAAAACAGTTTTGAACTCATCCATTTTGATGCCTTTTAGTGCTTCTGCCGTTTTTTGTTTTTCGCCTCTTCCACATCAGCAAAAAGTTTCCCTTTAAGAACTTTTTTTCATCTGGGAAAACAGAAAAAAGTCACTGGGGTAAGATCGGGTGACTAGGAAAGGTGGGGCACAAGGGTCATGCCATTTTTGCTCAGAAACTGCTGAACATTCAGCACAGTGTAGGCAGGGGCACTCATAGATCACCCATCATGAAATGGGCAAGTGCATTGAAAGAATTCCACAAAAAAATTCACTGAAGCCAAATGCAGCCTCTCACAACAACGCTAGCCAGTATACTGATGCTGATGGGTTCCTAGAACATTTACCTAGCCAGTAAATGTTTTTTGGGGCCTGCTCTCCAAAAAATAATTCTGGTTTTTTGGGGGTTCATTCTCTGGAGAAAATACTGTTTGTGCATAGTGTGAGTGTAGCTATGATGTGTACAGAACTGGAATGTTAAACAAAATTATAACTTAAGTGAAAGATCAGTTGTTAAAAAAAATTATTAGAATTGAATCGTTAAACTATCGGTAAGGCTTAAAGAAACAAAAAGCATGTCTAGAGCCCTCTTTATTGGGGCTTTATTGGGGTCTTCCCCAAAAACCAAAACACAAATTAGTAAATGAGATACTCAAATTTGCAAATCTTTTCATCACTATCTTTAAAAATTTAACTCAAAATGAAGCATAGAGCTAAATGTGAAAACTAAAACTATGAAACTACCAAAAGAAAATTTAGGAAAAAAATTTTGTAACCTTAAGTTAGGCAAAGATTTCTTAGACATGGCATCGAAAGCATGCATGACCTCTAAAAGAAAAAAATTGTAAATTGGAATTAATCAAAATTAATTCCAATTTACAATTTTTTTTGAAAGATGCCATTAAGAGAAGGAGGAGACAAGTCATGGATCTGGAGAAAATATTTGTAAAACATATATTTGATTTCAAAAGATTTGTGTCAAGATACAAAGAGCTCTTAAAACAGTTATAAGAAAACCATCCAATTTTTTTAATGGGCAAAAAAGTTGAACAGACATTCACTAGAGAAGAGATAATCATTGCAAATAAGTATATTAAATCTTGCTTAACAGTATTAGTCATTGGAAAACCACAGTGAGATACCACTATATACCTGTTAGAGTGGCTGTCATTTATATATATATATATGTATGTGTGTGTGTATATACATATACATATATATATTTTTTTTTTTTTAAACAGAATCTCACCCAGGCTGGAGTATGCAGTCTCAGTTCACTATAGCCTCGACCTCCTGAGCTCAAGTCATCCTTCTACCTCAGCCTCCTGAGTTGCTGAGGCTACATGCACGTGCCATCACATCCAGTTAATTTTTGTTGTTTTACTTTTTGCAGAGAGGAGGTCTCACTATGTTGCCCAGGCCGAAAGCAAATGTCCATACAAAAACTTGTTCATGAGTGTTCATCGTAGCTTTATTTGTTTTGTTGTTGTTGTTTGTTTGTCTGTCTGTTTTTTGAGTTGGTGTCTCACTCTATTGCCCAGGCTGGAGTGCAGTGGCATCGTTACAGCTCACTGCAGTCTCAATCTCCTGACCTCATGTGATCCTTCTGCTTCAGCATCTCAAGTAGCAGGGACTACAGGCATGAGCCACCATACCTGGTTAATTTTTTTTATTTTTTGTAGAGATGAGGTCTTGCTATGTTACCTAGGCTAGTCTTGAACTCCCGGGCTCAAGCAACCCTTCTGCTTCAGCTTCCCAAAGTGCTGGGATTACAGGCATGAAACACCATGACTGGCCCATAGTAGCTTTATTTGTAAAAGCCAAAATTCAAAACAAGCCAAATATCCCTCAATAAAGAGTGGTGTATCCATATAATAGAGTACTAATCAGCAACAAAATGATATACAAGTTCTACTGATACATGGAGCAATGCATATAAATCTCAATATAATTCTGAGTAAGAGAAGTCAGACAAAAGCAAGTGTATGCTATATGATTCCATTTATATAAAACTCTGGAAAATGTGAACTAAAGTGGCAGAAACCACATCAATGGTTGCCTGGGTCAGGATAGTAGGAGAGCTGGGAGAAAAGAATGAGGAGGACTTTAAAAAGGGGATAATGAAATATTTGGCCAGGCTCGGTGGCTCAACCTGTAATCCCGCGCCTTGGGTGAGTGGATTGCCTGAGCCCGTGGGTTCGAGACCTGCCTGGGCAGGTGAAACCTCATCTCTACAATAAATCAAAAAAATTAGCCGGGCGTGGTAGCGCGCGCCTGTAATTCCTGCTACTTGGAAGGCTGAGGCGGAAGGATCGCCAGAGCCCAGCAGGTCGAGGCTGCGGTGGCCGCGAGCGGCCACTGCACTCCAGTCTGGGCGATCGAGTGGGACTCCAACTCAAAAAAAAAAAAAAGAAATATTTGGATGCAATTAACATGTTCAGCATCTTGATTGTGGTGACGGTTTCATAAGTCAAAACTCTTTAAATAGTGCACTTTAAACATATACATAGTTTATTGTATGTCAATCATATCTCAATAAAGCCATTTATTTTTAAAAATAAAAGCCTAACCCCCTTTTTTGTTTTACTGGAATCTTTCAGATAAAGGAAAATACAAATAAGTAAAAACTCTTTTCATCATAAACTATTGAGTTCAGTCTGCGAATGGAATCTGAATTCACAGCATTTTACTTGCAAGCCTCTTTGAATTTCACAGTTCTTGTTTGCACATCTAGGAATTTAACTGGCTTTTAAAAAGCTAATCTTTATCATAAGAATAAAGAATCCTTCCTTGTCCCTTCTACTTTCTGGTGTTTGCTGGCAATCCTTGGCATTCCTTGGCTTGTGAATCCATCACTGCAGTCATCAGCCATCTTTTCCTTGAGCCTCTTCACATGGGCTTTCCTCTATGCCAGGGGTCTCCAACCCCTGGGGCCACAGACCAATCTGTGGCCTGTTAGGAACTAGGCTGCACAGCAGAAGGTGAGAAGCAGGAGAGTGTGAGGCTCCCTCTTATTTGCAGGTGCTCCCCATCACTCGCATTACTGCCTGAGCTCTGTCTTATGTCAGATCAGCAGCAGCATTAGATTCTTTTTTTTTTTTTTAATTGGAGTCTCACTCTGTTGCCCAGGCTGGAAGGCAGTGGCATACTCACTGCCACCCCAGCATCTACCTTTTGGGCTCCAACGATCCTTTCGCCTCAGCCTTCCAAGTAGCCAGAACTACAGGCATATGCTACCATGCCCGGCTAATTTTTTTGATTTATTGTAGGGACAAGGTCTCACCATGTTGCGCAGGCTGGTCTTGAACCTGTGGGCTCAGGCAATCCTCTTGCCTCGGCCTCACAAAGTGCTGAGATCACAGATTTGGGCCACCTCGTCCGGCAAACGGCATTAGATTCTTATAGGTGCACAAACCCTATTGTGAACTGCACATGTGAGGCACCTAGGTTGCCACAGTCCTTATGAGAATCTAATGCCCAGTGATCTGAGGTAGAGCTGAGGCGGTGATGCCAGCGCTGGGGAGCAGCGGTAAATACAGATTAACATTAACAGTGAGGTGTGACTGCACATCTCCCCTCCCCTGTTCATCTATTGAAAAATTGCCTTCCACAAAACCCGCCCCTGATGCCAAAAATGTTGGAGACCTCTGCTCTACAATGTCTCCTTCTGCATGCAAATTTCCCCTTTTTTACAAGGTCCCTAGTCTTTATAGGTCCTTGGTTCATATAAGGCCCGCCCTAATAGCCTTATCTTAACTTTATTGCCTCTGTAAAGACCCTATTTCCAAATGAGATCGCATTCTGAGGTCCCAGGCATTGAAGGAACTCTTTGAGGGAACATAGTGCAAACTATAACCGGAGGTAATAGGTGATAAAGCTAAAGGGTGTGGG
The DNA here is from genome assembly GCA_963574415.1 of Tarsius wallacei. Lineage (NCBI taxonomy): Eukaryota > Metazoa > Chordata > Mammalia > Primates > Tarsiidae > Tarsius > Tarsius wallacei. The sequence goes on along the minus strand of CAUYQG010134710.1, from coordinate 17,960 downwards.
AGAATGGTAAGATTTGCCTTATGACGATGAGCACATTCCTGATATTAAACACTGGCCGAATCTACCATGAATCCATAACCCTGCTGGCTTGAGTTCTCAACCAATCAGCCACCTGGGAATTCTTAGGAATAGAGTGCCTCACTTGTGACTTTCCTTACTGAAATCAAAATCTTGACTTTCTGTACAGTGTTCTGATGTTCGGAAATTGTAAGGTCACTCGTTGGGCATATAGTGAGTTCACTTTTATTCACTCTACAAATACTAATCGAGCCCTTTATTACGAACCGGGGCTAGTGCTGGCTATTGCGGATAGAGTTGAAACAAGAGTCTAGCAGGAAGGCAGGTAAATGCATCAAGCCAATAGTGTGAAAAGGGTCTTCATAGCGGTTTTGATGGAATGCTATTGGGTGCAAAAGAAAGCAAATTACTCTACTTGAAAAGGGAATAATGTTCAAGGAAAGCTTGAGATGGCTCTTACAAGCCTACGGGAAGCAGCAAAAGTTAGAAGGAGCATTTCAGAACATGTACAGTTAACATGGCCCAAACTCACACTTATCCTTCCCCCAAACCCTCCCCACATCAATCAATGGCAACTCCATCTTTCCAGATGCTCAGAACAACCAGCTTAGACTCATTCTTGACTCCTCACTTTTTCTCATACCTCTCTCCAACTCATCATTGTGTCTCTGCCTTCAAAACCTACCCACTGATAACTTTTCATCACCACAGCAGTTCCAAGCCACCATCATCCTCTACCTGCAATAAACTCTTGCCTTGTCTTGCTGTTTCTAGTTTTGCTGCCCTCTACAGTCCATTCTCAACACGGCATCCAGCATCATCATTTTAAAACGTAAGTCAGATCATAGTTGTGCCCTGCAGTGGCTCCCGTTCCACTCAGTCGAAAAGCCAAGGTCCTGACAATGGTCTAAAAGGCCTTCAAGATAGAGCCCCACAGTCTCCCTCTCCCCCTCCCACTGCCATTATTGAAACTCTTCCCCCTATGCATGCTCTCCTGGCTCCGAACTCCTTGCTGTTTCTAGAACAGGGCAAACATGTTCTCATGTTAGGGACTTTGCATTGGCTGTTTCCTCTGCTGGACTGACTACTTTTATTCCAAGTACCTGCATGGCTAATTCCATCATCTTCAAATCTTGCTCAGACATCACTTACCCCAACTCTACATGAAATTGCATCACACCTTTAACCCCAGACTACCACTCGCCTTCTCAGTTCCCCTTACCCTGCTCTAGTCTTCTCTCCACAGCACTTAACACCTTCTAACATACTGCAACTTACTTATTAATAATGCTCATTGCTAGTTGGTCTTTCACTTGAATGTAAACTCCACGAAGGTAGGGATCTTTGGTCTTGTCATTGATGTAACCCTAGATACAGAAATGGTTACATAATAAATGTTCACTTTTTTTTCTTTAATGAATGAGGAGCTCATTGAAATGGAAAAAAGGAATTCCATTAACTGCAAAGATTTGTGACTGGAGCAGTAGGACCAACAGGATAAATACAGAGGTTAAAATAGGTTTGTAGAGGGTCCTTCCATAAAAGAGAGCAACAACAAGCGAAGGAATATCAATACACATGGAACAAACACGCTCATGTTTGCATATGAGTTCACTCTAGCAATAGTGTGGATCTGTCATCCCCAACTCTCAGTGCTCACCAAAATAAAAGTTCAAAGACAACTTTTATGTTATCACAAATGTGATGCTTTCTGAGTGAAATAAAAGCATAATTGTTCAGAACACAAACTCTGGAACATACTACTTGGGTTTAAATCCATTTCTACCAACAGTTGTAGAACTTGGAGCAAATTATTCAACCTTTGCCTCATCTGAAAATAAAATTGGTTGTCTTGAAGCTTAAAGAATCAAAACAAGGAAAACATTTAGAACAGTGCCCGGACATAGTAAATACTTCGTAAAATCTTTCATAGTGTTACATGCTCAGTGACCATGAGCACTTTTTTTCCTCTCAATAGTTTCTTCATCAAGTAACATGTAAGTTAATCAGGTCAGCAATCCTCTCACATATAGTAGATATTTTTGTTCCTAAAAGAAGAAAAATATTTCGTAGATCTTTTCTTAAATTATGAAGCTGTAATTATAGCTTTGCTCCAATAGTTTTGAATTCTCTAAGTTGAGTAAGCCTTTTGTGCTTAAATATTTGTGGTATTTTCATATATTTTGAATGAACAAAACTTAAAGATGTTATCATTGAACCGAACACTTCAAATAATAAGTGTTCTGTGGTGTTTTGACTTTTAACTACTTCTGTCTCAAGTTTCCACAAATTCCAGTCTCGATGAGCAATATTCATTAAAGTACCCACTGCTTGTTTTATTATTTATAGTTTAGACGTCTTTCCATTCAAACAAAGAGGCAGATTGTCCTCTGGCTGAGACACCTGGAAGGTGCTTGCAGTACAAAGGCCATGATTCAAAAGTCTGCAGTGCAGTCAACAAGCAATTACTTTTGCATGTGATAGGAGACTGTCAGCTTCAAACACAGGACATTCTTTGGGAAGATTAGTCCAAATTACATTTTATTACCTTGGCCCACTTGAATGGTCTAAACTTCATCTACTTCTTATTCTAATGGAATTCCAACTGGGGCCTTAATATATTGTTTATGACATGTTTGGAGTTCTTGTGTTATCAGCATGCATTCATGAGAGAAGCTTCAAACAGTATCAGATAACAGTGAGCTGTATGTTGGATGTTGTACAGCACAGGGGATTTTATCATCTTGTTGAACCAGTGGCAGTGATTAAATTAAACTGTCTGAACAAAGCTTTTGCATGTCAGACCGTTGAATGGCAAAATGAAAGAGTGACACACTTCAGAGATCAGAGGAAGAGAGAGAGGGCCAGACAGCATAGTTATGTAACTCCTTATTTATAATATTCGGAAACAAAAACAACCGTTAAAAACAGTTTCCATTTTGCTATTTGCTATCTATGTGTATCTCCCCATGTTCCTTTTCCTAGTGCCTATTGAATTTACTTTGGAATGTTGACTAAATGATATGCTAGTTTGAGAGTTTCTACTTTTGCTCTCTCTCCTTGTGAGAGGAGGGCTTTTGATTTCTAAAGTTTTTCTCTAAATATTTCCAAATGAGATGTTTCAGGAGGAAATCCCAGGGAAATTAACATGTTTCCATAATTTACAAGCACAATTTTTATTTGGAGAGAAAAGCACAAGGGTTTTTTGTTTGTTTGTTCGTTTTCCACTTCTAGAGCAAAATTAATATTTTGAAATAAAAAATTAGTACAATAGAACTATACTAAAATTATTTTTATAAAGTAAAACATTGTGATATATGAACTCCCTGAAAGGATTCATTAACAAGAAAAGTTTTTTAAGTATCTAAATGTATCTGGGACACAAAGTAACCTTTATAGAAATCCACATGTTTCCTATCCATGAGATTTTTAAATCAACAAATGTTCTGACATTTATTTATTATTATCTTTGTTGGTTAAAAAGAAATGGTTTGTTAGTATTAAGAAAAATGTTATTTCCTCTCAAACAAAATAAAACTGGGAAAAATTCCAGAAAAAGCAAATTGAGTTTTAGTGCTATTTCCATTACAAAGTCTACATAGCTTCAGTTCTAAGTTATTGGCTAGATTGGTGGTTTCCTTTTTTATTTAAGACTCTAAATCAACTATTCAAAAATATCTTTTAAATTTTAGGGTATAGTTACAAAATATAGGTTTTCAGATGCCATTGCCCCTTGTAAATTTATCAGTTTCTATTTTTACTTCAATTTTGACTTATATAATTTCCAGAACTATAAAACAATGTCCATTTTTAAGTGAATACTGATTCTTAATGTTTCTTTGCAATTTAGTTTTTTATTTTAATTTATCACAAAAGGTTATAAGATTTACTGCTCAGTGACATTCACTAACATTTTAAAGTGCAAAATGTTTTCAATCTAGCTCCATTTGAGGTGTTCAGTGGCAGAAAAAAAAATCACAGAAAAAAATGGAAACAAAGTCAACCCATCCTCTTAGAATACTCCACTGAAAACAGCCATATCAGGATGTATGCTTTACAAATTTACTTAGTTTTTTTATTTTTATTTTTAAACCCACTAAGTATCTAGGACAGGCTAAGTGTAATGTGTGAAATATACAACAGAGAATGATCAGGATTGTGTTCAGATATAACAGATATAATAGGAAATGGACTTTGAGTTACATGAACTGATTCTAGAATTAGGTTAGAAACACTCTCATTTAGGAATTTGTGAACAGCAAAGAAAAATTCTTCAATTCATATATTTCAGGGTCCTGAAATCTATATAATTATAAACTTCTTCAGAGTTTATTTTATAAACTGTTTTCATAGTATGTATTTTTTATTAAAATATAGTTAAGAAATAAGTTATTTTGAGCATTTTATATTATATTTAAAATATTAATGTTTATGTTTATTAAAGGTATTTTAAATTTTTTCTACACATTCAAAGCCTTCTAGAGTCTAAAACAAAAGTGTACACAGACCTTAAAGAATATAAATAAGAGTTATATAAACATTAATATTTATACTCTAAAAACAAAAAAATAAACTTTCTTATTTCTCCCTGCACTTTTCAAAAATTATTCATGAATTAGACAATGAAGTAAATTTCTGTGAAGTCACAAAAGAAGAACATTTTTAGTAAACATTACCTGGTAAAAATATAATGAAATTAGAAATGAAAAGCAAAATTTACATAAACACTCAATAAGCAGGAAATTCTAAAACATTCTTTAAGTGAATTCTGTCTCAAATTAAAAACTATAATGAGAGTGTCATGTGTCAAAACCCATGAAATATCCCCAAAGCAGAACTTTCAAAACAAAGTCATAATCTGAGTGTTTGTATAATCCAGTAAAGAAATTTGACACCAATTAAATGAGCACTCACCTTAAGAATTTAGAGGGAAAACAAAAATATCTTAAAAAACTGAAAAAGAATGAATATAAATTAAGAAATTAATAGATTAAAACCAGAAAATGTTAGAATTAATAACTTTATTCATAAAGTATAACTAAAACAAACAATTTCTTGAAAAGTTTATTCAAGACAAAGAGGACAAATACAATCTTTAAAAATCAGAGAGGATCTATAAAAATTTCAAACTACAATATAAGAAAATACAGTGAATGCAAAACCCGGAAGCCAAAGAGAGAGAGAATGAGAACTATTGATTTTATTACATAAAAACTTAAAACTTTTATTTGGCAAAAGATGTTCTCAACAAATTTAGAAGACAAATTACAATATGGGGAAAATATTTGTAATATATATGAAAGATGAAATAAGTAAAACAAAAATTAACAAATCTCAGAAGAAATAAGTATGGTTACAAAGCTTTAAATATATGACTTCCCTTCTAAAAATAGCAGTTCTATTTTTAGTACTCTGCCCTATAAAAATCTTTGAAAATATATAGTCAGATATTCATTGTAATTAATTGTAATATAGAAAAATGAGAAGACACTTAAGTTCATTGGTGAAAACAAATCACATTACAAACATGCAATAAAAAATATGCAGTCACTAAAGTAGCTAAGAAACAGGTAAATTTTTAAAAATCTCCAAAGTCTATTGCTTAATGGGGAGTAAGGAGGGATACAGATTACAGAAGAGTTTTGAAAAAATGAGATGAGGGAAGAGGTCACAAATGCAAACAAGAACCTGGAGGAGAATATGCCAATCTAATACAGTCACGTGCCACATAATAATGCTTTGGCCAATTATGGCCACATATACAATGGTGGTCCCATAAGATTATAATGGAACTGAAAAATTCCTATCACATAGTGATGTTGAAGCCCTCGTAAGGCTGTAACACAATATATTCCCTTTTCTAGGTTTAGATATGTTTAGATACACAAGTACTTACCATTGTGTTAAAATTGCCTACAATGTTCAGTACAGTTACCTGCTGTACAGGTATAAAGCCTAGGAGCAATAAGCAACAGCATATAGTCTAGGTGTGTAGTAGGCTATACCATCTAGGCTTGTGTAAGTGCACTCTGTGGTGTTCAAGCAAGGAAAAAGTCACCTAACGATGCATTTCTCAGATTGTATTCCCATTGCTAAGTGATGCATGACTTGTAACAATGGTTATCTTTGGGACCTGGGGTTATGATTATCTAACTTCAACTTTCTTCTATCTAGAACTGTTTCCTTTTTTTTTCCCCCATAACATTGTCTGATTGAGGAAATCCATGCCACTTCTCCTGTAGAATGTCCCATCCTGGGTCATTTAACTCATGATGTTTCAAGTCTGAAATCTTAATTAGACATTTACATTAGACATTTTTGGTAAAATATAGGCAATTTTCTCCAAGGAGTGGGAGTATAATTAGGATACAGGATAATATAATATTTTCTTTCTGTGATACACATTTTAATATTATTTGGTTTTTTACAGTAAACAAGTATATGGGCAATTTTTTTAATGGACATTTGCACTGATACAGAAGAAATGTAATAGTCTATCAATCACATATTTAAAGAGAAAAAGCAAGCTATGAAGTGAATAAAATATTTCTTTTTATAAAAACTATTTTACATGTATCTGTATGTATATATATGTGTACACATGGATCCATGTAAATAGTTACCAAGAAAGCTGAAAAACATTAACAAAACTTTCCTTTGAGGGTAGAGTTACTGAATCTCCATATTGTCTCATTTTTGCTTTTAAGTTCTACTTTTTCTTCCATGAACATATATGGCTTTTGCAAAAGGGTAAAATGTATCATTATTTCATGAAGCTAATTATTTTAGATGTGGAAAGTGGTAACTTTGCAGTGAGAAAAAGAAAGAACAGAAGTAAACACAAGAACTCAAAAACAGCTTTAGAAGCAATGGTCTGGTTCTCCAAGAAAATACCAAATTGTATTCACTATAATTGATATTTTCCAAAACTGTGCATTCCTAGAAAATGTGTTCATAAATGTGTCCTCATAAAGCAGACCATAAAGAAGTCTTCATTATAATTGTATTTGAGAGCAGCAGACAGGGAAATGTATTTGTTCCACAGAACTTTGCTGAACAAATCATAACTATGACCAAATTTCATTAAAATCATGGCAACAACCATGACTAGCTGTAACAATTTAAAATATAAAATTATATTCTAAGTAGTAAAAAAATGAACGTGGATATGGTGCCTATTAGCATATAAGGGCCCTGGAAGTAGATAAATCAACACATAAAAATGTATTATGTTATGAATTTGACCTTTTTTTTTTTTTTTGAGTTAGAGTCTCACTCAGTCGCCCAGACTGGAGTGCAGTGGCCGCTCCCGGCTACCGCAGCCTCGACCTGCTGGGCTCCGTCGATCCTTCCGCCTCAACCTTCCAAGTAGCTGAAACTACAGGCGCACGCTACCACGTCCGGCTAATTTTTTGATTTATTGTGGAGATGAGGTCTCGCCAAGTTGCCCAGGCGGGTCTCGAACCCGTGGGCTCAGGCAATTCACACACCTCAGCCTCCCAAGCCGCGGGATTACAGGCTGAGCCACCGAGCCCGGCTTAATTTTAATCTTTACTTTATTTTACTACTAGTAAACTTAAAATATCTTGAAAATGTTCTCAAGTACCTAAGGCATAATGTAGTCTCCTCATTTCTGTACATTAAAATGAATGCATATTTAATTTATTTTTCTAATTCTCCATATTTATTATCAAAAAGCACAATCTTTAACTAAAAACTAGTGTATATAATCAAGACCGGTTGTTTCATTCTGTCTAATGAAGCTACCTATAAATGAAATAAATTATTGGTGTCTTTATATTTTATAAAACAAAAAGATATTATTTAAGGCATTTCTAAGACAAATCGCCTACCATGACAGTTAATGAAAATCAAAAGCTCTTCATTTAAAGTTTATGAAGCTTGGAGGCCAAGTTAGGACACCAAATCTTCTAACTTACAATTAACCCACTGTTACAGAAAATACTGTGAAAAATAAATTTGGAGATAGAACTATACAAGGTCTGATAATTAAGTTTATGAACTCATCCCAGAAAAAGTGCAACATACCTCATCGCTGTGTATCACTATGATCACCTTCAGTGCACTCCCCTTGGGAAGCTATGCACCAGTGGCAAAGCCTATCTTCATCAAAGCAATTTTGGAATGGCCATTAGAGCTGTCATTGCAAGAATGTTGGAGTTTGAATTAGAGCAATGAACAAACATTAAATTTCTTGTTAAACTTTGGCAAGAGTGGAAGTGAATTAGGGACATGTGAGTTCAAGTTTTGGGGGATAATTCCACGAAGAAAATGGCAATGCACACATGGATTAAACATTTTTCTGAGGGGAGAGAAAGCGTCAATGATGAAGAGATGTCAGGACAATCAGTAATGAGCCGAACTATCAAAAGCATTAGGAAAATGTGTCAAATTATGTGTATTAAAATTATCAGTTAATTGTGAGAAGCAAAGCAAGCCAAATACATATTGATAGAGAAACAGTTAAGAAAATTTTAACTGAATGTCTTGGCATGAGAAAGGTTTGTGCAAAAATAATCCTGAAGGGGCTCTTATATCACAACAATGCATAAGCTCACACAGTGCCTTCTGTGAGGGAGTTTTTAGCCAGTAAACACATAACTGTATTGTAACACCTACCTACTCACCTGATCTGGCCCCCAATGGCTTTTTCCTGTACTCAAAGATAAAGGAAATGTTGAAAGGAAGTCATTTTGATGACATTCAGGCCATCAAGGGTAATATAACAACAGGTGATCATTCCAGAAAAAAATTTCCAAAATTGTTTTGATGGGTGGACTAGGTGCTGGCATTGGTGCATAGCTTCTCAAGGGGAGTACATCAAAGGTGACCGTAGTGATATTCAGCAATGAGGTATGTAGCACATTTTCTAGGATGAGTTTATGAACTTACAAGACCTCATAAATTACCTTGTCATACTAGCAGTACTAATACATACCAACTTACTGACTATTCCATATTCTGTAGCACAAACCCAAATCACTCTCTAGAGATTCCATGCCCTGCTTTCATTCCACTTGAATACAGGCACCTGGGATGCAGACTCAGTACATCTAATACTAAATCCATGAAACCCACAAGTCTTCCCTCTCTTATTGTATTCTATCTTAGTATATGATACCTTCATTCACCTGAATGACTAATCTCGAAATCTGAAAATCATATTAATATGTTCTCTTCCCTGTGCTCTACCACAGACAATCAGTCATGATATCACCACAATTTGGCATAGTAAAAGATCTTGAGATTTGTACAGTGGTATGCTGACAAAACTGTTCTCTGGGCAGACTGTTTCTCATAGCACATAGAGAATGATCTGAAACTTTAGAAGATGTTTTGACAAGTCTAAATTTTGGAGAACAACAAACCAAAAAACTAAGAGGCAAAACCAAAGAAAGTCTTCAGTACAGACTCTAAGAGATTCAAAGTCTCATGCTATCAGCCTATGTTGATCTTGGTTCACCACTCGGTAATTTCCAGGGAAACTTCAGGCACATTCATTATAAAATGCTTCTTTTTTTAGTCAAATGTGTTTTCTCTTCTCATAAATGATAAGTATATTTACTGAAGTCACTTTTTTAAATGTAAATACTAGTTGAAAGTTTTTCCCAATGAATACTTATGCAGGTTTTTAAAAATATCACGACCTTTTATCTTTAGATTTATTTCCTCTAACTCCATGAGATCTACATCTGAAAGACTACCATAACCTTGGATACCCATGATGCACTTCTAGTCACTACTCCACCAAGTGTACCCACCATCTTGACTTCTAACATCATGAATTAGCTTGGCCTGGTTTTGGACTTCATAGAATGAGAATCGTACTCTTTTTTTTTTTTTTTTGCTGACTTCTCTCACTCACCACAGTGTATATGAAATTCATTCATGTTCTGTTGTAGAAGAGGTCTGTTCTTTTTATTGTTGTATAATATTCTATTGAATAAATAAACCACAATTTATACATTATAGTATTAACAGGCATTTGGGTCCTTTTCAGTTTGGGGCTATCACAAATAGTGCTTTTATGAACAACTTTTATCCATGTCTTTTGGTGTGGAGAGAGAGTGCTGGACTATAGACTATGCAAATATTTAACTTTAAGAGCTATTGACAGTTTTCAGGGAGATTGTACTGATTAACATTACCCTCCAGCAGTGTATGGGAATTCCAGTTGATCTGCTTTCTCACCATTTGAACTTTTATTTAGCATTTTTTTTTTATTTTAGCCGTTCTGTTGGGCACACAGTGTTATAATGTTATAATTTTATTTTTTGTGTCCTCAATAAATAAAAAATACTGAATACATTTTCATATGTTTATTGATTGTTTGGATTTTTATAAAGTACCTGCCCAAGTTCTTGTACTTTTTTAGGAGTTCTTCCTTTTCTTGCTGTATTGTAGGAATGTTTGATATGTCTAAGTACAGGTTCTTTGGCAGATAAATGCATTGCAAATGTCTTCTTTTACTCTGTAGCTTTCCTTTTTACTTTCTCAGTGATGATTTCTGAGGCATAAAAGCTCTTAATATAGTCCAATTTATTATTATTTTTCTTTAAAGTTAGTGTTTTTTGTGTCCTATTATGGAAAATGTTTACCTACCACAAGGTCATGAAAATATTTTCCTATGCTTTCTTCTGTATGTTTATGGTTGTGCTTTCCAAAAAGGTCACATTTTAGCTATAGACTTAGTTGTGGAGAAGACATTTTAATAATAATCAGCATTAATAAATTCTAGACATTTAGTCATTGTATGTAAAGTCACAAAGCTGAAACAAAGGCAAATATTCTTCCTCTTGCTTTTCTTCCTGCAAAAGTGAGAAGAAAATAAGTTCAGGAAAAAGAAATAAAGAGAAACTTCACCCTGAATATATTCAAATGGTGTGATTCAAAGTCCTTGACAATGATTCTTTCCCATGGAAACCCTCTGGAGATCTCCATGTACTGATCCACTGGAGACTCATACTTCTTACTCTCAGGGATGCTGATACATATATCTAGGAAATTTCTGATCAATTAGGTGCCAAAGGTGAAATAAAGATAAGACCCAGAATGACTGTGATATCAAGGTCTTTGCTGGAACAAAAAAATAACCCTAACTGAGCAATGAGATTTTCTACAAACTGCTGAGGCATTCTCTCACCTCTTCAAAGAAAGAGTATAAAGACTTTTCAAGGTGAACCAGTTATGTTATAATCAGAGCATCCTGATACCCCTGCTTATTTTTTGCAACATGGGTATTTTAAACAAAGACAGGAAAAAAAAATATGACCCTGTAGGTTACTTGGGTTACTGAAAAACAGTCACTGAAATAAACTGTGGGAAATTTTAAAACTGAGAGTAGAAAAAACTGTGAGAAGAGTACTTGGCATGTCTTAGAATTCCTGTAGAACTTCACTCAGTGATATACTAAATGTGGCTTGCCATGATTTTGCAGTTGGCTCCTTTCAGATAAGAGTGCTCCTTCAAATTTTCTTTCTTGCAATCACATTTCAAAAAATGTTTATTTCCATGCTCCAAAAACTGGTAATGTGGCCAAACTCCTCATCTCTCTGTATTTTCAAGAAATAGAGTGAGACTATTACAAAGTGTGGAAGGGGGATTATTTGCCAACAAAAGCATAAGTAAATTTAGTCACTTTTTGATTGATGACAATGTCTCGCCTGGTGGAGAAAAAACTGAAGAAATTCACGTAGAAATTCACATAGCTGAGCCCTGACATACACTGCAATGTGCCTAGCTACACAATGCTGGCTAATCACAGGTATTGAGGGAAAATAACTGTTGTCAGACGGTCCTAATAAAGACACTAAATCATACATATTGTAGTATCTTGGTGATGATGGTGAAAGGAAAATAGTCTCCCGAATATAAGAAAAGTGATTAGTTATACAATAAAGGTGAAACTATACCTGATAAACCATCTGACATAAGATCTCTAAAAACTGCAGCATTAACAGGCAGAAAAAATAGGCTAGGTAAATCATCAAAACATAAACAGACCTTCATTTTATAGTCCCTTAGTCTGCAAGCTTTCAACTTCACTGTTAAACATTTTACTCAGTTGGAAAAAGAACTCAGAAGCAAGACCTGCCTTGGTCCTGATTCCCTCCCAGAGATGTTATCTCAAGAGTGTTCTGAACCAAGCACAGGGTAGCCTGGCCAGCTCCGTGGGCTATGACTGATAGCAGTCATCAAAGAGATAGTCCTCAAATGCCACCATCATGGGACAATCCTTGCCTGCTTGTTTTATCCACGATTATGCTCTTCTACTTTAAAATTCACATAATAGGAAATGATGGAACTTATTCTGAGGATTATTATCTGAGTAAGGCAGGCTGCCTGAATTCTAAACTCTGAGTGTCCTGAATAAAATGCCCACTCACCTACTAATTTGTGGTACTAACTTGAAGCAGAGGGAATAACCAAGAAGCAAAGGCAAGACTGCATGATTTTAGGCTGTTATTCTCATACCAATATTCTATATAGGTTCCATTTAGTAAGGCATGACTTTAAAGCAATAATTCTGATTTTCAAAGACAAGTTTAAAATGAATTTTAATTTCCTGATTTTCAGAATTTCAAATACAAACTGTGATTATAAAACTGATAGAATGATAAATTTTAAAACTCTTAGAATATTATAATACTGGCCAGCATAGTGACTCATGCCTGTAATCCCAGCACTATGGGAGGCTGAGGTGAGAAGATTGCTTGAGGCCAGGAGGACAAGTTTACAGTGAGCTAAGAGCACCCTGCTGCACTTCAGCCTGGGCAAGAGAGTGAGACCTCATCTCTTTTAAAAAAAGAATTTATAACTAGTACAGGTATTCACTTATTTGAAACACTGTCTCTTCCTCTTACAGTTGAACCTGTTCACAATGGCAATTTCTACAAATTTGTCTCACTTCCCTAATGAACCTGTTAATTAGTATTATTCAGAACAAATCTCTTTTCTTCTTTCTCCATGATCCAGAGTAATCTGCAAATGCCTCTCTCCTTCCTTGACTACTTCCCCTAGGAAACTCTCCCCTACCTCCAACTCTGATTTAGATGTATCTCCTCTCAACTCACAGAGTCCCCATGGACTCTAGCCCTAAACACCCTTCACTGTCATTGTAGGTTTTTCTGTCTCCTTCATTGAGCTCCATGAAACCTGGACGTGTGTACCACTTAGTTTTGTCTTAACCTTCCATATCTACTACTACATGTCTTATTTATCAACATACCACACATTTAGGCAATGTCACCAAGACTTATCCTTAGTGCTTTAGCTGGTGTTAGGGTTAATTTTACATATCAACTTGGCGAGGCTATGGTGCATAGTTGTTTGCTAAATCACTAGTCTAGATATGGGGCTGGAGGTAGTTTAAAGATGCAATTAACATTTAAATCAACAGACTTTGAGTAAAGCAGAGTCTTCTCTGTAATGTGTTTGAGCCTCAACCAATCAGTTGAAAGTCTGAAGAGCAAAGATGGAAGTTTCTAGAAGAAGAAAAAGAAGGAGGAGGAGGAAGAGGAGAAATCTTCCTTAGGATTGCAACATAGAAATCCTGCCTGAGTTTCTAGCCTGCAGGCCTGCCCTGCAGCAATCAAACTTTCCAGTCCCCACAATCACATGCCAATTCCTCTCTCTGTTTCTCTCTCTCTCTCTCTCTCAGTGTACTTACACTGTATAATAAAAGATAGTTATGCTTTACATATTATGTTAAACAATATAATAATACATAACCTATAGGAGATATAATGATATACAGTATAATACTGTATATCTTATAGGTATGTCAATATACTCTATTGGTTTTGTTTGTCAGGAGAACCCTGACTAGCTTGACCTCTTTTCTGAGAACCAGACATATGTGTCCAGCTGTATGCATCTGATGCCTCATAACATCTCAAATTGAAGACTTTTCATACAGAACTCCTGTCCTTTCTAGAGGACTTTTCATGTCAGGAACAACATCACGAGTCATACCAGCCTGAAACAGGGAGCTCTTTCTGACACACCCACCCATTCATTCCTTATATGCAGCCCAAGTCATGGCCTGCCATTTTGCCACCTAAAGACCTCTCAATTTCATTTGGTTGTTCTTATGGCTATCAAAACTTTCCTAATTCAAACTATTATGAACTCTAGTGACCTCCTGGAGTGGTCTTTCTTTATTTGCAATTTCTTCCTCCAATCGATTCTCCACACCAGCCAGAAGTACTTCTCCTGAAAGGTAGCCTGAGCATGCCTAGCTCTTGCTTGTCAAAAGGAAGAGATAAAAATTATCATCGTGGCCTCTACAGACAAACAGACTGGCTTGGTCTGTCTCCTGCCTGCTTCAGCAATCTTGATCCATTAGTTTTTGTAGGCACTGTGTACCTCTGGCCACACGACTCATGTCTTTTTATGGTTATAACACCCTACAACTCCCTTTCCCCACTCTTCACCTTACTCATAGATTTCATCCAGAGGATCACATTTATGCTATATGCCCCATATACCTTTTTCTTCATAGCACTTATGAGAACTGTAATTTAAAATCATTCATTAAGTTATTACATTTCTTCCTGAACCTACTACATTGTATACTCCACAATGGCAAAGATTGGATATGCTTTACTTTAGCATTGTATCCTCAGGACTAATATGCAGTTAGTAAGACTAGAGTTCTCTTTCCTTTTTGATTAAAAAAAAAATAAAAATCAGAACTGTTAAATGTAGTAGCCATGGCAGAACTTGGACATGAACATGGGCCTTTTGATTGCAAATGAATACTCACTCTCTTGTGCCTTACTCCCTGCCTCCCCAATTTTGTATGTGATATACTAGTGATCACTTTCAAAAGCACCACATTTACACCTATATTACAACCCATAATTATTTATTATGCCTGTAATAATCTTTGTTAATTAATGAAAGGGACATGTTAAATCCTTCCATTCATATAAATATCTCAACTCAATCTTCTTCCAAGTGCCAAAAACAATGTTTCTCCACAACTACTTCAAAATGCTTAGAAAGCACTTTTCCTCTGATGCTGCTGTATATGGAGAAACTGATATTTAGGTGATTTTTTTAAAACTAGTTGGTTTTTCTATTCTTTGGTTTCATTTCCACATAAGTTAAAAGATAAAGACTTAAAACTCTAAATAAATACTCAGATTCACTTCTGTGTCTTCAGACTGTGTGATCACAAGGGAACAGGATATTGCCTTTGAAAAGAAAGTGAATAACCTCATAAAACCACAGCAGCTCAGAAGGCAGCCTGACTGGTGAGCTCAGCCTCTGGTTGTTCTGGGACAGATTTTACGGTGCCAGATGGAGCAGGCCTGTTTGTTCATCCCCACAGGCCTGCACATGGAATTACTAGAGAAGAATTAATTACTGTATTTTTTTGTGGTTGTTGCCCATTTAGAACAACTGCTTCTGCAGGTTTCATAAAACTGGGACATGACATCCTCCTTGGTGAGACTAGGGCCATTTGTCAATGTGTGGAATGTGCTTTTGCACTCAGGCCCTCATCCCTGATAGGCCCTTGTGTCAGTTCACGGGTTAGGCCATCCATCTTCTGTCTTCCTTACCACATGAGAGTGGGACCCCACAAACTCGACTTCCATCCTCTTTAAAGCACCTCTTTAAAGACTCAGTAGAGTCTTCATTCATGTTGCTGCTCAATACCAAAAGAAAAACGAAACTCCCCTTGTTTAGTTCTGTGACTTCCTCTAGTAAAAATAACTTCTGTCTTTAGCCATTTTTCTATGCCCTGAAAGCTGCCTTATTCTTCCTAAATTTTGCTCTGAAAGGAAGTAAAATAATATTCTACATATATTTGAGTTACTCAGCCACAACAGTATCTAATATCTGTTACAAATAATTTCTTGAATTAAGTGCAAAGTTTTAAAGCTTCAAATGTTAAAGTAGATTCACTAACAATTTCACAAACGTAAGAACATCTTTGTTCCCACTAGGCCAGATGAGTCTCATGTTGATGGTCAAGTCGTGATTCATGTAATTGAGTGGAAATAAGGAGCACAGGATGGTTCAAGCCTCACACTATCAGCCTATATTCTACATCTTATAGATTCAGTGACTCAGGAAGATTAACACAGCTGTATATTAAAGCGTGCTCCAACAACAGTTACTTTAGAACACTTATGTAGGTATTATGAGGGACACCAGCCTATGGGTAACTGTTTCCTATGCCATTGGCAAGGCAAAGATGAGACTCACAAATCAATGTCAGCCTAAGTCCAAGTCTTGGAAGTTCAGAACAGAGAGGAAACAGTGTTGTATGTATGATCCAGTCACTGAACCCCAAGGTCTATTTCTGGTCCTTAATAACTGTGTTACCCATTGCCATGGTCTGGATGTTTGTGTCTCCCCTTCCAAATTCGTATTGGGAATTCATAATTCCCAATGCAATTGTATTAAGATGTGGGGCCTGTAGGAGGTAATTAAGTCATAGGGCTCTGTCCTTATGAATGGGATTAGTGTTCTTATAAAAGAGGCCCTAGGGAGCTTGTTTGTTCATCCCTTCAACCATGTGAGAGCACAATAAGAAAGTGCCATCCATGAAACAGACAGCAGGCTCCTAAGAGACATGGAATCTGCTGACACCTTGATCTTGAACTTCTCAGCCTCCAGAACTGTGAGCAATAAAACTGTATTGCTTATAAATTACCCAGCCTAAGGTATTTTATTGCAACCACCTGACCAGACTAAGATACCTACAAAATATCCAAGTATATTTGAGTATAGACAACAGACATTTCACCAATCTTTTGCCGTTGTTGTTGTTTCTGCTCAGTTTTTTCAAGAGACAGTAGCTCAGCTTCCTCCTCCTGGTGCTAACTACTTGACACATCAGAGTCTGTCAGATCCTCTAAGTTCAGGGTCCTCCAGAAGTCAAATCCACATGTACAAGTTTAAGGATCAGTAAAAATAGTCCTCTTTTACACTATATTTGCTTTCTAAGTCAGCAGCAGAGAAACAGTATGCATATACTATGGTAGTTTCTCAGTGAGATTAATAGCATGGGCTTTGGCAACAGGTTTGGAAAGAAATATTGGCTCTACTCCTAGCTGTTTTGGTGACTTTAGGAAAATTAGTGAATTATGCTAAACCTCAGTTTCCTTATCTGAAAAGTGAAGATTGCAACTTGCTTATTAGATGGCTCATAAAATTAAATTAGTTCATATGTGAAAATCACTCAGCATTACAAATAGTAGAATAAGCACTCAACAATTGATCCCTATCATTTTGTTGAAGTAATTGTTAGCACAATTATTATACAAATGTAAAAAATATGTTAGTGTAACAGGGAAGAGGAGAGGAAAATGAAGACAAGGAAAAAATGGAGGAATCTAAGAGAAAAGGGAAAACGACCAAGGAAGAAACATTAAGCAGGGAAGGAAAAATAGGAAATTTTTGTTAAAGGAGAGAAACAGAGAGGAAAAATTTGAGGTGGTAGATAACACGCTTTTATTAGAGTCTCTCCAATTCTGGCCCAGTATACCAGCATGAAATTTTTCTGGTTAAGGAAAGAGTACACTCTTCCAGATTCTTGAGTACACTTCAGACTTACTGAGCCAAAATCATTGAGTATTAAAAAATGGGGACTCTACATGTTCACTACACCCATTGGTCAAATCTTATGTATAGACAAGTCTGAAATACATAGCAAAACTCTGTGCCATAATTCTTTTTTTTTATTATTATTTTTTATTGGGATATTGAGGGGTACATTTAAGGGTTAGGTACACAAATATGTCTCATTCAGGCACCCTTGTTTGTAAGAAGTGTCCCCCCATCCCCAGACAGGTATTTACTGCCATTAATTGCTTCCCCTATCACTCCCACCCCCCCATCGTTTCCCACCACTGTCAGTCATTTTCTTGTGGTAATACGTTGGGTGATCAAGGTCTACTATATGA
>CAUYQG010134709.1:0-14850 GCA_963574415.1 Tarsius wallacei | reverse complement strand
CTGGAGTGCAGTGGCCGCTCCCGGCCACCGCAGCCTCGACCTGCTGGGCTCCGGTGATCCTTCCACCTCAGCCTTCCGAGTAGCTGGAACTACAGGCGCGCGCTACCACGCCCGGCTAATTTTTTTATTTATTGTAGAGATGAGGGCTCGCCAAGTTGCCCAGGCGGGTCTCGAACCTGCGGGCTCAGGCAGTCCACTCACCTCAGCCTCCCAAGGCGCGGGATGACAGGCTGAGCCCTAACAGATACCCTCAGTGGCGTTTCAACCCTGCACTTCCTGTTCTAGTGCACATCCGCGACTCTCCCCTGGAGTTCTTTCCTTGAAGAAGAAACACTTCAGATTTTTCCCCTCTCAGATACAAAGACTCCACGTCATCCCTGCATTATGACCCCTAATTCCCTGGTGGAGTGGGCCCTCACTTTCCACAGTAGTAACTCATCAGCCTTTTCCCTTTTCTCTATTACTTTCCCATTCCCCTTCCACCGCTTTCTGGGATCATCTCCCAAGCAAACCACTTGCCTTTGAATCTTTGTTTCAGGATTTGCTTCTTTGGAGAGCCAGCTTAAGCGACGGTCTCTCTCAAGGAAACTGCCAATCTACTTGTGATTGATGGCTATTATCCTTTAATGGATGTGACAGCTGCATCACAGAATAGGAAGTCTGGCCATCCCGGCTTTTCTAGCTTCAGCATGACTGGGGAATGGGATGGTGGCTAAAGAAATGCGGGTGCACCATGACTAGCCACTGATGGTCACACTGTTTCTTGTTTGGAAAAAGGGTGGTTTGCACGGTTTAGTCAGCTTTGCAACTTAGTGTCTGTTTCAGGCCTGTGGATGCTGCCTTTCCAACCGCCTG
The DNA here is from genome assembly GCA_963574415.1 of Tarsius wallacei. Classification (NCBI taxonomy): domain Eukaryota; kingdom Metazoa; phylum Chordata; class Mammalia; order Primates; family Tarsiidae; genus Tarsius; species Tarsius wallacei. The sequence goes on along the minus strand of CAUYQG010134709.1, from coordinate 13,995 downwards.
ATGAGCTGCTTGAAGCCAGGGATCACATCTTTCCACTCGTGTCTCCTCCCACTGGACAAAACTGAGAGCAGATACATTGAAGATGCTCAAAGGAGCTATGTTACTTGATTATGCAACCAAAAGGCAGACATAGCAACATCCAGTTTTCTGCTGGTCGAGGAATATCTGCTCTGTGTGTCCAGTGATAATCCATATCGCTTTCGAGGGCTGTTGGAAGCAGTCAGGGCCCTTCCCTTCCCTTTGGCACTGCAGCTTCCTTACCCTTCAGCTAGAACAATTTTGAAATGTGCTCCCCTGCATCTTCCCAAATCCAACAGGGTCAAAACCCCATTTTCCATATGGTAAACTGCTCTGTATTGATTTCCTTCCCTTCCCTATCAGCTTAATTCTCCACTCCTCAGTTGGTACTTCCTGGAGTGACACTAGCAACCAAATCTGCATCACAAGGTCTCCTTTGTCTGGTTTAATTCAAGGCAAAGGAGAACTGATTTCCGTATGTGCAGAAAGTTCCTTCAGAGTCTAGGAAATGACTGATGGGAACTTCGTGTCAATATGAATTTACATGGAATTAAATTTATTTCCTTTGTAAACTAACTTCTTTGAGAAACTTCTTTTGTGTTTTGTTTTTCATTTTCCAGTACATGTGTGCCCCCGTTCGTGAGGAACACTATTTTACAAGATAGACAATATTTTCCCAGGCTGGTGCAAATTATTATTAAACAATGGCGCCTCTTCTCTAGTCAGTATTCATGCCACCTGGCCGGGCTCAGATAAATGGCCTCTTCTGGAGGAGACAGAATTGCATGAATCTTATCCAGGGAATATGGCAGCCTTCCTCCATAGGTAATGGAGTATCTGTGAGTGTGGCCCTATGATAGCTCCTGAAGGGAAGGGCTTTGCCATGATTAAAACCCATCCTGTTTCTGAATCTGGGTAAATCTGTGTGCACAGGTTCAGTTGTCCAGGTCTGGGTTTAGATGATAACATTTTCCCTGTGGCCTCCTTCCAAATATCTAAGTTTCATGAGGAATAAGCCATCCCAAATCCAATTAGTGTGAAAATCAGTGACATAATTTTCCTAATTTTACTTTTAGTCTGCTGGTTTTAAAACTCATTTGTTGAATCACACACTGCAGCTACAAATTCATTCCTCGAGTTGGGATTACATACGTTTTCAAATGGAGGTCCTCAAATGGTTTCACTTAAAAGTAATTCTCAAACTTTGGGGATCTCTTAGAGATGTGATAAAAAAAGCTTACAGGCTTCTCCCATACCAATGCACTTAGACCCACACTCAGCATTTTGCAAAGAAGGAGGTTTGACCTTCAATGCCTGTCCATGAATTCACTATTGACACGTGAATCTCCAGTGAAGACCACCATGGTTGTGACTCGTTAGTGACTGTGGTCGTCTTAAGGGTGCAGATTCAGTCCTATTATCCTTCTGATGATAGTATGCATAGTCTGATGACAAGCATTGCATTTGTGAGGATTCTATGTGAAGAATGCCATATAAAAATACTTCAAAATTCAATAAAAATGCATCTTTAATTTCCCACTTAGAGGCTACTACTTTGAGCATTTTGATATCTTTTTTCTCATAATTTCCTATGTATATATTTATATAGTTTTTATTAGTCTTATTAATGTATTATTTGTTTTCACATATCATCAGATACTATTTTTAAAGCCATCTTTCAAGATTAAGTCATTTCTCTTACAGGATTTAACCATCCTCCTATTGTCAGAAGCTCTAGAATGTCCACAATTTCTCACTATATATTACCCTGGATACTCAAGCTCTTTTGTTTGCTCTTCAGTGACACCCTAACATCGTCCTAAACTCCCTGAGATCACCTCCCAAGCAAATCACTTGCCCTCAAATCTTGAGCTCTTAAGTGGCTTATCAGATAATTTATTTTTTTCCCAAACAAACATGATCTTTCCTCTGAAAGGAATGCTGGTGAGTGTGATTTTTTTTTCTTGCTTGTTACAAATTATCTGTCTTATTTAGTCTTCCTAATAGCCCCGTAAGACAGGTATCACTTTTCCCATGTGTCAGGAGGAGCTGAGTCTCAGAGAGGGTACGTACTTTTCCGAAAGCCACATGGGGAAGTAGCAGGATCTGTTCTCAGTATCATCGTGTTCTAACTCCTATTTTCTCACCAGCGTTTCTCTATTTCCCTTGTGCTGCTGCTGATATCTTTGCTCTGGGCCTACTTTCCTACTATTCCACCCACTTAAAGGTTTTAGAAACCGTGGACCACCTTAAGCAAAGAGTAGCTGGCTGACTGCTCACTGCCAGAAGGGCAAGGACCCTTTTCTGAGTTAATATAGTCAATTTATGAAAAATAAAATTTCGCATGCACCCAACTGTCTAATTAACGAAACATTATCTGTGTAGGAAGAAATGTATCCTTTGGGGCTAAGCTCAGAGCCACGCCCTTCTTCCTGAGCCTCCTTGATGAAACTAACTGGGGCAGGCAGGGAGAAATTGATATTTTAGAAACCAGTTTGCATTCTTGGACTGAAAGATGAGGAGTCTGTCCCTGTGTTTGTTGACCTTGGCAACATACATACAAACACACACATGCACGTACGCATGCATGCACGCACATTTGTGGCACGATCCAGGAGTCCACAGTGCAGGGCAACAGCATTCAAAAGAGTCACCCATTCTTACCACTGAGTTAAAACACAATAGCAGACATACGCCTCAATAATGCAGCTGAGAAGAGTTAAATCACGGAACACATTCCAGGTGCAGGTAATGAAGGAGAAAACATGCCAACTTATCCAAAACCATTACACAGGTTTCCCACCTTGGATGTATTTCCCAATACTGTGTTTTTCTGATGCTAGCTCTGCCCACACCCGCAGGGCAGGACAAGAGGGAATGTTCAGCCTTGGACATGGCTTAGCCTGTTCTACCTCCATCTCTTTGGTGCATCCATGCTCAAAACCCAGAACTATGAACCCTGTGACGGTTGGGCAGAGACCCCAGGCCTCCACTTCTTTAACAGTCGTAGAAGTTTAATTTTTGGACTATGTTCCAGGCACTAATACAAGTACCTGCAGACATAAGCTTATTTAATTACCATCCATGCAGATTGCGTATTCCTAGTTTATAAAAGAGGAAATAGGGTACTGTGAGGTGAATGTGCCCATGTTATACAGCTTGGATGTGGTAGGGATGTCAGCGAGTGTCTTGTTCTGCTTGGAATGGAAGTTTTTTCTAAGGTTCTTCTTGCCCACCGATGCACTCCCTTATCAATCAACTTTCCAAGGCTCTGTTTTGCCAACAGACACCTCAGGGCACAGCTTGGGAGCCATGTGGACAAAAGGATCACAATGGCCTGCTCAAATGGGAAATGGGTAGAAAGACCCAACAACTGGTGAACACCATCTCAATGCCAGATATCGAGCTAGGTGTTTCTCCCAGTGTGCCTCATACAGTCCTTATAAAAACACAGTGAGAGAGGAGGAGGAGGAAACTCAAGCTTATTGAGAAAATAGGACATGCCACGCATTCCACTTTGTAAGAATTAATGACTTAGTCTATGCCAGGGGTTGGTAAACTCTGGTCTATGGGTCAAATCTCGCCTGCTGCCTGCTTTCGTAAACAAAGTTTTATTGGAACACAGCCACACTTATTCATTTACTGCTGTCCATGAATGCTTTCACATAATGGTAAATTTGAATAGTTGGGACACAGACTACGTGGCCAGAAAAACCTAAAATATTCATTGTCTGGTCCTTTACAGAAAAGATCTCAACCCCTGATTTATGTAACCTTCATAGCAACTTTACAAGTTGGGTACTAATTTTGCAGATGAGAAAACTAGTTCAGAGAAATTTAAGAATTAACTCGAGACCACTCAAACCATAGCAAAGCTATGACTTACACCTATGAGTGGCTGCTCTCTTGCTGAATGATGTGGCAATATGGAAGACGGGGGACAGGCTGCCCTTGTGTGTTCCAAGTAGAGTGAGGAAACCAGGAGCTGCTTAAGTCTGTTCTGTATGCTTCCTTTGCTCAGCTATCTCAGATACTGTGTCTTGTCTTGCTACCCCCAAAAGTACAATGGCTCCTCCACATGGCTGTCTTGTCAAGATCATCTGACATATCAATAAGGGTACCCACGCTTTACCTGTATGATGACCACGTATGTACCTAACCCTCATTTGTACACCACATTTTAAAAATAAAATAAATTTTTAGAAAATCCATCTGACAATGGACACAGTAATACATTTTATCATGTTCAGCACAATAAATGAAAATCTGAAAAAATGCTTTTGAAATTACCAAGAAGAAAAGCAGTGATCCAATTTTGGCCTCCAATTTATTTGCTTCTTGGAGACAATGGGGTTGATGATGAGCTGTCTCCCTCAACAGCACATGTGTGAAAACTTCAATAAGCGAATCCAAAGAAAGACAATGACCGCAAGTATAAGTGAGCTATTGCCTCACACCAATATGTCACACATCATCCCCCGACAATTGAATATGGTTGCAGGGAATCCCAACATCATGGCTGACCTTAGGCACGGAACCCATCTCCTTACCATCCCCTGCTCCTGTCGTGTGGACTGAGGAGGCAGTCTTCCCAGCTGGGGTTCCTTCCTCCAGTCTCACCCCCTCCATTTCTCAGATTCAGCTTTAATCAGATGAGTGTTTTAGTCAGTGGTTAGGTGTATTGACATAATTCACCGCTAAAAACAGCACCAAAGTATAGCGGTATAGACATTGATAAATTATTTACTTGATTCCTTTTTTAATTTCAAACTTTTGCTGAAGTACAACATCAATACAAAAAATGTATACAAATTGCAAGCATATAGCTGGACGAATTTTCACAGACTTTACACATCTGTATTATTAATCAACGTCCATACTAAGGAACAGAACATGACCAGCCCGCAAGATACCTGTCTTGCATTCTCTTCTAGTCACTACCCCAAGAGTAGCAAATATCCTTACTTCTATCATCATCAAATAGTTTCGTTGCTCTGGATCTTCATGGAATTGGAATCATCATAGCTCCTGTGTCTGACGGATTTTGCTCAACGTAATGTTGGTGAGATTCATCCTAATTTGGGGACCCAGTTGTGGATCATGCATTTTCATTGTGGTCTAGTGTGAATATGCTACAATTTGTGTATCCATTCTCCAGTTTGGGAGCGTGTGAGTAGTTTCCAGATTGTGCCATTATAAATCATGCTGCTTATGAAAGTTTTTACACAAAAGTTTTTGTGCACGTAAGCATGCATTTCCGTCAGGCATATATTTAGGAATATAATGGTTGGGTCATAGTGTAAAAATAAGTTTGGCTTTAGGAGACATTGACAAATGATTTTCTAAAGTAGTTGTACCAATATGCACTCCCAGCAACAATGCATGAGAGTTCAGTTGGTTCCATATTCTTTCTACCTAAATAATTACAATCTTTTAAAAATTATTTTCGAAAGAGTCAATGTTTTTCTCATAATACCATTCATATTAATTTTATCTATCTAATTTTTAGAAGGAAAGAAAGTTGGAATTAGGGAAAGTTTTCCAAGACATCGACTGTCTTGGTGTGGCCTCTTTCACACCTAGGCAAGGTCCCCAGTGAATACCTATTTGCTCCAACAGGCAAAGTAACAAATCATGAGGCTATTCTCTTTCTCGGCGGAAACCTTTGGATATCATTAAAACACACCTGCCTGAAAATATCATCTGTTGCGAACGCCAAGCCTCCAGGACCTGGTCCCACCTGATTAATCAGTCTCCTGTCTCATATCTCCCTTTCAGACACCCCTGGCTCAAGATGGACCCAGACTGGCTAGCTCGCTGCCCGCCTTTATCAGCCCAGCATTTACTATTCACAAGCCTCCTTCACAATTTTTGTCATAATTACATACCAGCCATATGCTTATTTATTTAAATTTTTAAAATAAAGTTTGAATTATCATGCATATGATATGATGGATTCCTGTTTTTCTAAACCACATGAAAACGAATACAGAGCCTCTAAAATGTGTCTGTTAGTGTCAGATTCCATCTCTGTACTGCCCGCATTGGCTGATGTGGCCATAGCTCCAGTTGATGCTCCCTGGCCATGAAGCCATCACTGCTGCCACCACAGGCCCGGGGGCCTTCTGAGAAAGCAGTTCTTGGCCCTTGGTTACTCACAAGCACAACCTAAGAATATCTCGCCACCCTCCTGCCTTGAATACCTCTGGCTCCTGCCCTAACATCTCCTTTTGTCTGCTGAGGCATGAGACCCTCAGAAACCCACTCAGCAGCACACATGAGTACCACAGGGACATGGGGGAGTTAATGCCCCATGAAAGTAAAATGTGGAACGGGGGAAGGTAGGAGCCTATGGCTGAATCCTCCCCCTCCCATTCTATTTCCTCCCCACGTGCTGTGTCAGGGACACAGCAGCTCTCCATGCCCTCCTAAAGACATTCCATGACATCAAGCAGTCAGCTTGTGACAAAGCAAGTTCAACTTGGTGATATTCTCATCAATATGAGTGAAGGCAAAATTAGCTCTCGCTTTGCCCACCTCACTCCTGTTTCCCCGGGACTGCACTCCCGACAAAGTGTTAGCAAAATAAGCTTTTGTATCACATTCTGCTTTCTAGGGAACCCAGGCCAAAACCAGGGCACTGCCTGAAACCACCTGCCCGCCTGGTGGATACACCGCCCTTCACCACATGCTGCCGTGGACTTTCCTATTGTCCCGTGGTCTCTCCTCTGCCACCTTTTCTGAGACACCGTCCACGCCTCCTCTCCCCCGAGTTCGGTGTCCCTGTCCTCCTGACTCCACACCTGCCTTGGAGCTGCAGCCTTTCCTTCCTTGTACGTAGATAGTTACTGACCATGCCTTCTCCTGATAGACACGATCCTCTTTATGGCGAGGACACTATGGGGGCTTCCTTGTTTTCTAACTCACAGACATTAGTAGAAGAAGTGAGTCACCAAAAGGAGAAAAGAAAAGCATTTCTTTATAACAAGGGACCGTGTCATTTAAAATTACTTCAGCCTCTTAGGGAAGATAGGTTCTGTTGAATTAAAAGTCGTTTTGCTTGTAATGGGATGGATTCTGATCTGCCTTGGTGAGCCTAAAACCACACTTTGCTGTAGCTAGCTCAGAACAGGTATCTAAGACTGGGTTTCCCTGAATCAAACAGCAAAACCAGGAAAGAGTGTAAATGGGTTATTTGGGAGGTGATCTCAGGAAGTTCTTTTGGAGTTTGGAGAAATAAGAAAGGAGTGGGGAAGAAGAAACTGATTAAAACTGAGTTATTAATGGGGTTAATGGCACGAGCACCTGGCCTCGATCCCTGGAGAACTTTAAGAATCATTGTAGAACATACCTCAGGGTGATCGCAGCCAAGGAACAAGAGCTTGGGTTATTCATCTGTCAGCTTCCTTCGTCACAGGTTGAGGACTGCTTTCAGCTTGTGCTAAAACAGCCAGAAACAAAAATCCCTCAGACCTGGAGTGTCTGAGGTTGCCGCATCAGGTTCTGACTTCACAGAGGCACGGTGGGGCACCAACAGCCTCTGCCTTGATAGGCCTTCATCAACACCACCACTGCCTCATGGTAAAAACACAGTTGAGTCCAGCAGAATCCTGCCTGTCAGAAGCCTTGCTGATCACCCAAGGGAAGAATTACAGGCATTCAGGGTGCAACTGCTTCTCTGCTTGATGCTGAACTGGATCAGCTTAGGAGTGGCGTGGCATGAAACCCCTTCCTTGAGTTCAGACAGGCTCACACATTCTTCCATTGCACATGTCCAGAGATTTTCCTTCAGCTCCACAGAGTGTCCTCTGGTTCCTAAATTCTTGGCCTTGGCTTACAGAAGGCCTATGCAGTTTTGCTCATTTCTGGACTAGAAGAGACATCCTGCTTGCCTTAAAGCCTCAATTGTTCTCATCAGAAGCCAAGCGACAAGAAGAAGACCTGTTGCCACTGTCTGCAGAGCCGCTGTCCCCTTTGGGATGTCTGGTTACTGGTGGCAGTCTAATGAATCTCCTCTCTGCCATTCTGAAACAGAAATTCATTCTGTCTCCAGGCCAAACGCTGGCTCATCAGACTGAAAACTGAAACACACTGCAAGAGCTCTTACGTCAGAATTTCATTTTAACTGAGGGTTTCAAAGCCCTGCCATGGGCCCTGAAATACTTCAACTGCCTCCTCTCAGGAGGGAGCACCAGAGAAAGAAGAAAGGTCTCCAGAGACCAGAAACTGGGGTTGAATCAGAGCTCTGAGGGAAATAGGTTTGAGAGTCTGGCATTTGTGTAGGATGTTTGGTTTGTGTTTGCACAGCGTCAGAGGTTGTCAAGGTATTTCTTATGGCAATTACTGTGTTGGTGCTGAAACAATGCCCTCGACCTTTCTTATCTATAGATGGTCAGGATGGTAATGCTAACCAGATTATGCCAGATGTTGCTTATGGAACTAGAATTGTCCTTTTTTCTCAGAACTGTAATGAGTAGTACTCCCTGGCAGAAGGGATGCCAGAAATGATTTATCAGATGGACTGAACCCAGTGTTGGAGACACATGGCACAGGTATAACTACCATCTCATTCTTCCCCAAGGCACACATTATTAATCCATCCCAAGCTTGGTAACAGCCATCTTAACAAACTTTCTAGGCAGCCATAACCAGAAAAATCAGGTTATGCATACCATCTGTATCCCTGGTTTGTTTCTCATTGAAACTGGCACCTGCAACGAGCATCATGGAACTTGGACAATACTCCTGTCCTGTATGGTCTCTTTCCCACACATGCTACACACACATATTCATAAGAAGAATTTACTCAGTTGGTTGCCTGGATAAATTTTTTTATTAGACAGTGACTGTGTGCCAGGGATTGAGCTAAGATGGTGAGGATTCAAAAGGGGTAGCCCTACAAGATCAAAGCTGCTCACTGGAAGGAGCCTGCCAGGATCAGCCGCATTGCTAGAGCCGCGGAAGGCGCTCTATTTACAGAACTAGGGCAGACCCAGGCATGTCACGGCCACCCATTGGGCCGTGAGTTTGGCTGATGGAAAAACGGGAGTCCAGAAGAAGAGAAAAGGCACTGGTGAGGTAGGAAGAAGTGGAAACTCAGCAAGAGACTGATTGACAGGTGATGAGCTCTTCCTTATATCTTGCTTCCCAGTCATTTATCAGGCAAGATTCGAGGTCTTGAAAGAGGGTGGGAACGAACTGGACCTTGCTGGGAGGAGTGAGTCAGCTGGCCACACCTGTCTCCCCAGTTTACCAGCCCCTCTCTTGGGGAAGTAACTTAGATCAATTTATACACAGGGGAGAAATGATCTCTAGATCGAGGGTTAACACCTGCACCCAGGACAGGTACCCTGAGGTTAGCCAGCAGCCTATAAAGAGGCCACTGCCAGGGCCCCCGACCAGCTTGGGGAGGAAATATCTAACTAGTCAATCGATGGTTCTGGGACCTGGACCCAGGCTTACAGGAAGGATTGAGCCAGTTAAAGCACGAAAAGAACATATAAACTGTGAAAGAAGGAGAGTGAGCAACTGTTCCCTGAAACAACTGCAGCTTCAGAAAGTATTCTAAGTGTTCTTCTAGTCTGCCTGTGCCCTCCTCCCTTCTTCTTAAAGTACTTGACTCATTGTAACCATCGGAATCTCCAAAACACTAGGATGATGGATCTAAGAACAATTTATGTGCATCACTGCTGAAGGATCTGGGGACTTTTACCCAGAAAAAGAGGGCTGCAACCTAATACCTGGTAGACTTCCTGAGGAAGAAAATAAAGTGAAGGGAGAGAACCACACACTGAGCTGGGCTTTCTAAATGCACCAACTCACAGTATTCTGAAAACAGTCCTGTAAATAAGTGCCATTGCTTTACGTCATTAAATGAGGTTTAGAGAGCCATGGCATTTTCTCAATCCACTTGGCCGATCTAGGATTCAAATGCAATTGATAGGTTCAGATGAGAAGGAAACAGGGCTGCCATGGAGTTAAATGTTCTCACTGGATCCTGCATATATCATCCACACAGCACCTGACACCAAACCTTGTATCTCGAAGATGACCAATAAATGCCCAAGGAAAAGAATAAGGAAAAGAGACAAAAGTTCTGTGTAGGGAGAAGTCAGAGAGAAGACAGAACAGGACAAGTTCAGTATGTGGAGTCCATGCTGACGACAAGTGGTTTCCTGAGGTTTTCTTCACCTGACTCTGGGGACAGGCCCCCCATTCGTGATCCCCTGTATTCTCTGGACCCTGTCACCCTCTGGTGCACATCAGCTCAGTTTATGGTCACTCCCCACAACCTTCCTTGGGTCTCTATGTCAGCTGCTGTGCCTGACCTGGTGTGCTTGTACTGAGAGCTAGCAATGTCTCAGAATGTAGATCCCCAGGATTAGCTTTTCATAATGATGCGTGAGGGAATATGTGTCCCCTTGCTTCTGATCAGGACACATTTTCCTGTGCCTCCAGAACTCCCTTTTGAGGTGGGGCCAGAGTTTCCCAGGACTTTTCCTTGGCGCTGTATCCTTGCTTGTCCTTTTCTTCCCTGCCTCACTTTCCCACTTCCTTACTGGGCTTTTCTTGCACCATTCTCAAGTACAGGACATTCACAGAGATCCTCATATTCAGGTCTCCTTCTGGGAACTCCAACTTAAGATGAGAATCTAATCGGAAACTTCTCCTCAAGGTCTAAATCTTTCTAGTGACTTCTCTTCTTGGCCACGTCAACACTTTTGTGGAGTCTGAGGCGCAAGTCAAATCCTGAGTAGGTTTTCAGGTTTCTGCTCACCCCACTCCAGTCTCCATTCTTCAGGGTGTGAGTTTTGGAGGTACTGCTTGAATCTTTTAGCACTTTGCTTAAAGCTTCTTTACTGGTTGCCAAAGCGTTTTCAGTAAAGCATTTCATTACCTGCCGTAAAATTTTTCAGTCAGGAAAATTTGAGGTAAAGTAGACATCAAAAGATAACCTTTATGGGTAGAAGAGGAATAACAGTAATTAGCACTGATTTAGTGCATCCAGAATGCCAGACGCTGCATTAAGTTCTATTTGTGAGTTACCACATTTATTCCTGCTGTAACTCCGTGAAGAATGTATTATCACATCCCTCTCTCTTTTACGGATGAGACTGGAATTGAACCACTAAGAAATTTCCCACCGGATATTTAGAGTCCAGTGGAAGAGGCTCTGCAGCTGACCAAGCCCTTTTTCCTGGAGTGGGCCATAGCCGTGCCTTGGTGGACTTGGAAAGAAATGAACGAATTCTCCCAAGCATGGCTGATCCAGATGCCCTGCCTTTCAAGTCATACTGAAGCCGAGGGCAGAAGCATTGGTTGGGGAGGAGACAGAGGTCCGCCATTCACCAATCAACACAAAATTCCCTGTGCTCAAAAATTCCATCTGAGGCCTCACCTCCCACCTCCAGTGAGGACAGAAAAGATTTGGTAAGATATGTCCACCTTGGAGAAGGCTAGACTTGCCTACTCAAAACCAGTAGAAAATTTCCAGTCAGCACTAGTATGATCACTTTGGTGGGGAGAAAAATAAGCGCAAGCCAGCACAGAATTGGCTCTCACAGCATGCAGCCCAACTTACATAGCCACCATTATTGGGCACTATATGCCAGGCATTGTGGTCAGGTCTTTTTCTCACTTAATCCTTGAGACAGTCCCATGCATAGGTTGCATCCTTATTTCTGTTTAGCCATCCGGAATATAAGGAAGAGTTGGGTAGGTAAAACCTTTGTTCAAGGTCACAAGGCTCCTAAGTGAGAAATCTCAGATCAGAACTCAGCTGCTTCTGACAGTGCTCTTAGCCACCATGCCATACTAGCAGTGACAGAGGCTACAGAGCTCGAGCTGGTTGAAGGGACTCTCCTTGAGTGGGGCCTGTGGCGTCCTGCCCTTGACCCTGTCTGAGGAGAAGAGGAGAGTGGAGGAGGCATGACTCAGCACCTGCTGATTTGGCCGGACTCGCCCAGCAGCGCTGCTGCTCCCGCCCTCTCTCCTGAGGGCCAGTGTCACGGTGTCGTGATTACTATCTTCCTGTCCTCGTCACTGCTGCTATTAATAACACATGAATAATTCAAATAGCAAACCTGGAGGCACTGGCTCCTCTTCTGCCCTAGGGGGCTTGCCAAAGATAGCTCAGGCCCTGGCAGCCCAAGCTGTCTGGGGAGGGCAAGAGGTTCACCTAGAGGAAGCATTCATTTCTGAGCTGGTTACATCTTACACCTCCAAATGGATCCAGTCTCCTTCTTGCCAGTGAAAGTCCCTTCCTGTCACAGCCAGTGGATAAAAGGAACAGCGCTGGGTGACCACAGTGTCCGCTTCAAGGTCTGCCAGCTGATCTCCTTTTCCCGATGACATCTGCCCAGGGCTAGATGAGCCTGGGAGGAACTCCTGGGGATCTCCTTTGTTAGAAACTGGGTGTGAAGGGCCGGGTGCTCACCAGAGAAGGAAAACTCTGGGTGATAATCCTGTGTGGTGCTGGATGGTCCCCTGTGGCCTCTCCTGGTCAGCTCTGAGGTGGTGGCATCCAACAGAAACTGCACCTTTTTCACCCCAAGGGTGGAGGAATCCAAGCAGGACAGAGGAAGGATGGGTAGTGCTCACTCTGCACCCAGACCGCTGCTAGATCAAGAGGCCCTGCAAAGAGACGTGGGTCTTAGGGGTCCCCAGTAACCAGCCCATAACTGGGTGTTAAGCCAGCCCAGTTTGGCCAGAACCATTGCAGTTGTAATCCTAAAAGTCCCACATTTTAGGAAATGCCTGGGACTTGAGCAAAGCAGGATGGTGAACTTGGGGTCAGTAAGGGCTCATGCATGAGACGTCCAGAAGAGAGATCGGTTCTTTGTGAACAATTTTAATTTGCAAAATCTAAATCCAGTCATTCTAGATACTTGTGAGGGTGCATGAAGTGGACTTTCAAACACTGCTGCTAGGAACGTGATTTGTATGAACTAGGAATCTTAAAAACATCTGAACGTTTTACCCAGAAACTTGTATGGCTCTCTTAAGAAGTTATTAGAAACTGTGGCACAAATCTTGGTACTGCAATTTTCTCCTTTTTCTCAAAATATTATAAAATAAAAAAGAAACAAAGGAAACAGATCATTGGTCAAAATACAGGATGATTAAAATTACAGTTCTTCATTCATGTGCAGTGTTTTTCAGCTAATAAACATCTTGTTTTTCATGCCTGTATTTTATCTCATGTCACTAAATAAACTGTACATATAGTATAATCCCAACTCTGTAAACAAGTTGAAACTGTGCACATACACATGCTAATATCTTAGAAAAAGACTAAAAGAAAAAACACCCAAAAAAGGGTTATTTTTGATGTTTTAAAAGATACTATACTTTTACCTGGTTTATCATGTAAACCAATATTGAAATCCTAGTGGAAAGAATTCTGTTTGAAATGGAGAAACGCTGTCACTTTGAGCTAAGAAGAACTTCAAAACCTAATAATGAAAAATATTAATATCACCAAAAATTTCTAAAACAATTGTAGTTTCTGAAGCACCATCACTCATGTCATCTCAAGAGGAGATGGGGCAGGCATTATCATCCCCAATTCAGAAATGAGGAAATTGGGACTCTGAGGTCAAGCAGCGGTCCCAGGTGGCAACAGCTCGCAGGCGAGACCTCAGCTAGAGTGAGTGCCTCAGCACAGGCGAGACCTCATAGGGCCAGACCTCAGGTCTCCTGGCATCCAGCCCTATGCCCCCTGCAATCCAAGGTGCCTTTTCAGACTTGGAGGGCAGTCGCCCCTTCTCTAAAAATCAGCTGGGACCTTCCCCGGGGCAGTGATGTGTGGAGTTCGTCCAGCACAGTCCCAGTTTTTGCCTGTTTTTCTGGCCTGCTTATTAGTAATTGGTAGGACCCTTTTTACCTTAGAAATAGTTCAGTGTGGAAAAGGAAATACCTGGCCTCCTTTTAAAGTCACATCAATCTTCAAATTTCTTCAGAATTTTGTAAAGCCAG